>JAODKM010000025.1:18673346-18697209 GCA_026780845.1 Petrocephalus sullivani
GTGTGTGTGTGTGTGTGTGTGTGTGTGTGTGTGTGTGTGTGTGTGTGTGTGTGTGTGTGTGTATATATATATATATAATTTCAATCAAAATATTTAGCCTGGAGATGTGATTCGTGAGGGAAGAAACATTCCTGAGCATGACCTCTGAAGGGCTCCCCAGTTACTCAAAATGGCCCAAGTGGCTCAATTACGGCCCAGCCCCCAACGTCTGGCTGTGCGCATTAGCATGTCTGAGTTCCAAGCGTCCGGCACAAGGCTCTCATTGTGGGGCTGAGGCGGTGCGGAGCTAAGATGTAGCGGAGGAATGACCCTCTTAATGGCATATGCATCGCTATACATTACACGGGCTCGAGTTTCAGAGCTTATGAAAAGATGAACTACTCTCTGCAGCTGGTGATTATCCAAAGCCACATGTGAAATTCAAGAGGTATTTTTTTATTTTTATTTTTGTGAACAAACAGCTTATAGACATAGTAACCTGGGATGTGCGTCCTGCCTGCCTGCCCCCTGTGATGCCTCTCCTCCCTTCCCTGCTGCTGTACCACTGTTCGTCCTGCCATCAGAAGCAGCACAAGCACCTGTCTACACTGCACATTTAAACTCAAATCTTAAAATTTGGACTGTATAAATTAGGATTTTGTCATTTTGTTCATTTGACCTCCTCTGCAGGCCCCTGGAGATGGGCTCCCTCTTCCCAAGGTTTGCTCCTTCTAGGGAGTTTTTCCCTCGGGACTGTCGCCTCTGGCTTGCTCACTGGGGGCATTGGGCAGGGATAATGTAAAGCTCTTTGGGACGCAATGTAATGTGAAAACACGCTATACAGATAAAATTGAATTGAATTTTGCCATGTCCAAAAGTTCCATGAGAATCAATAATTATCAATGAAGGTCCATCCTTTTCTGCTGAGCTTTCTGATTGGTGGAAAAAGGGTCATGAGAACATCAGACCTGTTTTGTTGGCTTGGCATTCCTTCTAAAAAGGAATCCCAAGTGTGACTAGAGGTCAGAGGCTTGGCATTACTATCCTGTTCACATGACACAGTAGTTCAGCATAATAAAGGATGCAGGGACATTTAGGGACAGCATCACCACTTCTGGCTGGCTCGGACACATCTGGTTCTATTAGACGAATTTGTTTGCCTACCAAATTTGAAAATTTTGAAAACTACAGGTATTCAGAAAATATTTCATAATTCACTTTAGAAAACATAAAAATGCGACAGTAATAATCCTCCATGTGAAACATGGTGATCACTGAGCAGTATATAGTCATGTGAATTAAACGAAGCATCGAAGCAAAGAATTTGCATCGAGGATTTTTTGTAAATCGAGTTATTCGAGTTACTCAATGAATTGTTGCAATACTATTTGACCTAGCTTTTGATTTCAGCATTCATCAGCATAAAACCTACTATTGCTTAGTGGCAACACAAAATAAATATTTATTACCAATATGTGTACTAATATGTCAACATCCTGCCACAAAAGAAAGGACATGTTTGGGTAATCCAGGGGAATGTATACACTGTATACATTAGGGCTTGTAATACACTTAACAAAACAGGAGATGTTCCCATTGTTTCTTAAGGAGAAACACAAATTGTATTCATCATCCACATTAACCTTAATTTGCACTGTTTTTCTACGGTCCGACAAAAAGACCTGGTACAGTTTTGGACCCCAAGGTACAAACCACATTAATGTACCGTAAAGGCAGAAAAATGCAAGAAACTTTATACAACACAATAACAGCAAAAATGAATGTAAGATACCTCGCTTAACAGCCCAATATTTACATCAAATATTTACCTAATTACGAGTAAGAGTAAAGCAGGCTAAAAGAGGGAGATGTCAGCTACTTTCAGGTTCATTATTTTCTGAGGCACATGTCATAGAGGCACACATCACAGAGGCACACATCACAGAGGCACATGTAACAAAGGCACAAAGGCACACGTCACAAAAGGCACAAATCACATATACACACATCACAAAGACACACGTCACAGTCACAGTCACACGTCACAGAGGCACACGTCACAGAGGCACAAATCACATATGCACACATCACAGAGGCACAAATCACATATGCACACATCACAAAGGCACACATCACAAATGCACACGTCACAAAGGCACACATCATAAAACTCACAGAGAGAAAAATGACAGCTCACAGCCAAAACCTACAACCTCAGCAAAAACAGCAGGCTTCCAACGCCGGGAAGTGGGCCAAAATGTAAGAGGGTGTGGACACATCTGGAAACAAGTCCACTGTCTTCCCAGAATGTGGAATTAATGTCCCCAGTCCCCAATTACCTTTGTTCTTAAAGGCGAAGTGTATGTAGCAACCCGGGCCACACCAAGGTCACCGCGCAAACCGACAGAGGGGGCTGGTCACCGGCCTTCAGAGCTTCAGAGTTTAACAAAATATCAGCTGGTCCCCCTGGTCCTCATGCCTTCCTGTTTTTCTGTTCACTTCAAAAAAAAAAAAAAAAACTGGAAAAAAACGTTGCCGTTTTCTCAAGAAGGTTTCAGTTTGTGCGTGGGATATAATATGATAGTCCATGATGAGGACGCGGTGAAATGCTGGATTATAACAAAAATAAACTGTATACATTCTTCATAATCAACTGTTTTGTTTATGGTCTGGCCTAACCCACTAAATATTTCCAGCCCACAAGCTGTGAGAAACAGATTTGTGATTAATACGCTGAAACCCTTTTAAAAACCAAGCTGGTGTAGATCCATCTACCCATCTCCCTACTCCTTATCGAGTAAAAGTCAAAGGAAAGCCGGAGCACACAATTATTTTATATGTATGTTGCACATTCAACAGATGGCAGAAAAAAAATCCTGCTGTCTTTCCCTGAACATATACGGCTTGTCATTTTCTCCCTGCAAACAACACAGTGAACATAGACAACAAACAGTAATTCCTCCATCCTCACTAAGGTTCAAAGATAAGTATAAGGCCAGTCAGTACAAGCCTGTGGGTCCCCACAGCAACGGTTTAAAAGTGAATGGGATTTATGGGGGGGATAGTTGGGTATGGGTATTGGAAGAACCCCGTCAGGAGCTCTAAGCTGGCCACCATCCTACCCACATGACATAAAACACAAATAAAATGAAAAGGATGTCCATCACAATCAGTATGGAGGATTGAAGAACAGGCTAGCTGGCGGAACGTTAGATTGTACTGTTCCTGCAGTCAGAGGAAACATTCCGCCTCAAAAAGCAGTCGCTGAGTATCATTTATACATAAAGACTCAGGGGACAGACAGTTACATGGAGCGGAGAAGTGAATAAGGGACAGACACATCCCTGTAAAAACACTTCGTTTTTACAGCATCCTTTTCACAGTGTCTGGCCTCCACTGAGAATTATTAAAAAATATCTATTAAAACAATAGGAACAGCATTCTTCTCATCCTGAAGTATGAGAAAAATATTTCAGGCTAAAAAATACCCTCTCTTAACTGTTGGTTAATTTCTCTTGGTCACAAAAAAAGACACACTAGGGGAATTTAAGTGCTGGGTTTGGAAGGACGGTGATTAGATTTTGCTGCTAGCAAGCGTGGCTGGGGATGGAGATACGGGGACGAAAACAGCCAACGTCAAGTTCAAGTGGCAACAATGGGGAACAGTGGCTCCACCTTCATGGCTGAGAGCTCGATTTCTGGGCGGCATCTGCGCGGGTTCCCCATGTTTGGGTGGCACTTGCTCCCTTCGTGCTGAAGACATGTAGCCTCAATACAGCAATATGTGTGTGTGTGTGTGTGTGTGTGTGGCACCCCTTACTTGAATAAGCTCCAACCTTCTGGTCACCCTAGACTGGCTAAGTTACGGAAGACGTGCTTATGGACTAAAAAAAAAAAAAAACTAAGTGCACAAAAAAATCACTACTGTCTTAACCACTGATTGAGGATTGGAGGGGGAGGGGGAAAAAAAGACGAGCTGTTAATGTATTTTCCTCCCACCCTCAGGACAGCCCTCTTAAGCAGCAAAGTGCCTATTAATCTGTCTGCATATTACAACGCAGATGACGGCCAGTTCGAACATGACAGAGAAATCCCCCTCGCTTACACTGCTAACCCAGGAGTCATCAAGGAACAAATGACAATAGATAAATCACTGGAAGATCCTTAGCTATATCCAGTTATGTCTGAGTAAACTTCACTTTATACAAGTCAAAAAATGCTAAAATACCAATAAAATTAAGCTAACTAGTGTGTGTCACCCTGAACCAGCATGTTAAATGGATACTACTCAGCTAATGTAAGGAGTCGGCTGCAGCTCAGACTGGCTTCAACGCACATTTAACGCCATTTCCAGTAAAAATCTATTTTCTTTGAAGACCGCAATCCCGTAGGTACCTTTAATCACACACTGTCATCTCCTGACAATCTTCCAGTCAGATCCAAAGCAAAGGAAAGTTACCTTCAAGCCAAGGGAAAAATATCTTTCGTCAGCTTTTTATCGTTTCAAATGTTTATCCACACTTTACATCTGGATCAAAAAAAAGGCGTCCATATGATGCAAATTTGTGTTTGCGAGTTTTTTTTTTCTCTTAATTTTCTTGAAATCACCTGGTTTATACCTGGAGCATTAGATACAGTAATTTCCAACCCAAATAATGATTTCAATGAATTGTAACTGAGGTTAGATCAAAGCCAGCTGGCCCTGTGCCCCCTTCCCCCCAAAGGCCTAGACTTGCCCACACTTGTTGAGAATCATATAACTCAAGCTAGCGATGTCATCCTTGCAGATGCTGGTTGAGGTTACAGTCTATATTCTAATTTACTTAAAAAGACAGCTCAACATAACAAAACACCCATCCATGGAAATGTATTCTCTGTGCCTTAAATCAGGCCTTCTTATATGAAGCCAAATTGACTTTCCACTATGTGTCTATAGTCTTTATAAAAAGGATTACACAGCACTGATCGTTAGACAGTTGTACAGGTAAGAATTCACTTGCAACTCATTCAGAAATGGCTCTCTGGGTAATTCTGCTGTGTGTGTTGAGAGGGCACTCTAAGGAATCACGGATGTGTGGCCTACAGATCCTCTCGACTGCAAGGTCAGATTCTCAGAGTTAATGAGGTTTCTCATTAGTTGTCATGTGTAGGGGAATAGGGGAATGCTGGTCGTCTTGGGAGGAACAGTCAGCTGGCTTGGTCTATTCACATCGATTTGGTCCACCCTCAAAACGTTACATTTAAAGAATGTCCACTTGACATCAAATCCACAATCCAAGACACGCAATCTCCTTGCGTTCAATCAATTTCCTCTTCAGTTCTGGTGCATCAGTCCAGCATGTGTTTATGTTTATGCGAACCCAGGTCCTTGATTTTATATTTACATTGTGTTGGCACCAGCCCTTCTCAGTCCCTATCCAACCCCCATGAAAAAAAGCATTGTAAATGAACCGATTCCTCGCTGCCAAGTTCCCGTGTCACTAGGGTCTGTTCGCCATCCCGGCCAAAGACGCTCTCACACTGTCGCATTAGCACATGTCTGGGCTGCTGTTAATATCTTCTGCAGACAAACTCAGCATCTGCACTCCCATCCAGCTTAGGGTATAGGACCTGCTATTTCTGCTAAGCTCTTCTGCTGGTCCACAGTCTAAGCTACATCACTCCTAAATCCCAGCTGGACATCTCTGGTAGCTAAATAAGGGACCAGCAGGCTTCAGTCACCTCCCAGTTGTCTACTGAGAATTATACCACATCCAGTCAATAGCTACCTAAGAAGCCCAGTGGGGACCGAGTTAGACTTATCCATTACATCCCTTCTCAGCTGGGTAAGCTTTTGTCACGTGACTAGAGGCATGACAACAGGGGCATTAGAAACAGAACAGACGAGCGGAAAACCACAAAGAGCAGGGTGAGTTAATGACTGCGAGATATTCTGTTCACCTGGATACGACTGAACCGAGCACATAGTCTGCAGAGCGAGACTCTGAGTCATCACACTGGGGCCGAGCATCAACAGGACTATAGATCACATGTCCCCGGAGCAACAGAGATGGAGAGATAGGAAAAAAGAAAGAGAGAGGATGAGAAAGAGAAAACGCGTTTGCATCTGTCTGTAATAAGAGTAGCGTCTGGAAGGCCATCTGAAAAGCTGGGACCACATCTGCTTCTGACATGCCTTCTTGCTCAGCTGGAGGAATCAGTCACGTAGTTCATACAGCTGCCTACAGACTGCTTCTCTGCACAATTACATACATCTATATATCAGCTCAGGCTACACATATACATAGTTTACTACTATACCAGTGTTTCTCAGTCCTGCCCCTGGAGTACCACTGACCAGGAAGTTTTCACTCCAGCCTGACCTTAATTAGCATCAGGTGTTTCTTAATGGCCTAATAATGAAGGTGGTAGGTTGTAAGCGGTTTGGGTCTGACCGAAAACTTTCTGGCAGGTGGTACTCCAGGAGCAGGATTGAGAAACACTGCACTATACATGTATACGAGGGATTCCGACCTTTTGATGCCATTTCCATTTTTATCAAAACACGAGAGGCCATAAAAAATTTAAAATATATTTGCATATTTGCAAATTACCCAACCCTTACGTAAAACCCATGTTCCACAGCCCAGTGTAGGATGACCAGATAATCCATGTCATCCCAGACACTTTGAGCTACTTTAGGTTTTACAAACTACTTTAAACCTTAAAGGCTCCTGTGTTTGGCCAAATAGTTCAGTTCTTTTTGCAATTTAACTGGTTTGTTTCCTTGATTGAAAGACTCATCCAGCTGTTTTGCATTTAATATTATTGGCACATGCATGATTATAGAAGATTGGTCAATCAGCACACGTCAAGAATGCAGCTGGTAGTTTGTATCCTGTCCTAGCTCAAAGTGTCCGGGATGACATGGATTATCTGGTTACCCTAGCCCAGTGGAACTGACCCACAGACTGTGGCTTAGGAACCCCTAATTTCATATAATGTATAAAAAGCTTTGTATCAGACAAAACGCTAAGTTACTGCTATTATCTTCGGTGTGAAAAGCAAGTTTGGGGATATCACAGAAATAGAGATTCGGAAGGAGCTGTTAACAGAACAATTACCGTACAAGGTTTCCTTCATTCACTCCCCACCCCAAGTTCGGCTCCAGATATCCGGCACACTAAATTACTCTCTACAGGTTCTCTTTTCTGTGGTGTGTCTCTCTGCCAAGCAGCACGGATATAATAGCAGAGGTCTTTACCACCAAGAAAAAAAACTGAACACCTCAACAGGACACCTAAGAAACATACGAAACAACAGGGTGGTCTTCATAAAAAGAGACGCCACTAAATTCACAGGTGCACACCATAAACCCTAGCAGCATAAAACAGCTGGATTTGTGTTAAAGAAATGTGTAACAATCCAAGCATAACTGGTCAGCCCCATATTTTCAAAGACTACTGCATGTCTGAGCATCCGTATGCCAAGCAAGAGATAAAGAAACAAACACACTGTGACCAATGTTATTTTAACGACTGAAATAACCCTTGAACGAAATAAAATGGCTCTGTTTCACTTTGGTTGCCTAATAAACAAGGAAATCTAATTTCTTGCAAAACATATACTTTTCTTTAAGGTGGAAATCGTTATTACATGTGTTAGAGTGGGAATTACATTAAGTAAGGAGTGATTTCTCTTAAGAAGGAAAACTAAAATGTGGAATAATTTTGTGCAATATATGCAAGATTTGTTTATTGCAAACCATATCATATATATATATATATATATATACATACACACAAACACACACACACACACAGAAATATATGCAAATGTGTATGTAGCCAAACAAACATTTTATTGCTAAATAAACTGCAAGCAAAATTGACTGAAGGGTAACGAGTATGATTCTAAGAGAGTCCATGATTTAACCTGCCGTGTATAAATGAAAAGAAAAAAATATATATAATGGTTTTACTCCACATTTAAATGATGAGCCCGTTCATCGGTGAGGAAATAATTCTCCCTACAGCAGCAGTGTCTCCCCTGCACAAGAGTTTAAACTTTGTTCCCATGGACAGAAAGAAACAAAGAATTACGACAAAGCCAACTTGGCAGGAGCCCTGGATAAGAGCTTTGCAAGAGACAAAGACAACAGTCCGTATGGATAATACTCGTCAGCAGTGCATGAAGGGGGGAAAGCAGGTGCCGGTACTCCCCCTGATATTCAGTACCGGGTGCCAGTACTCCCCTTGTTATTCAGTTTAGGGTGCCTGTACTCCCCTTGATATTCAGTACAGGGCTCCCCTTTATATTCAGTACTGAGTTCCTGTACTCCCCTTGAAATTCAGTACAGGGCTCCCCTTTATATTCACTACCGGGTGCCAATACTCCCCTTGATATTCAGCGCCGGGTGCCGGTACTCCCCCTGATATTCACTACCGGGTGTTGGTACTCCCCTTTATATTCAGTACCGGGTTCCAATACTCCCCTTGATATTCAGCATTGGGTGCCAGTACTCCCCTTGTTATTCAGTTTAGGGTGCCTGTACTCCCCTTTAATTAAATGCAAAGAGGCCGACCTACTGGCTTAGAAGGCCATTCACAGCTGCATGCTGCTGGAGGTGATTGTTGACACTCCTTAAAATGGAAAAATGTCGACCTCAACTCATGTACTCATTTCCAGGTTTGGCTCATACCAATCAGCCAGTACATTTCCTGACCTCACTTCCAGGATACGGTTAAAGATGATGTCACCACAATGGACAGGAACAGACAAAAGCTCCTTTCCCACACTAGAATTAAAAAAAAAGAGACCTTCCTTAAAAGTAAGCATATGCGGGATGGGGTGTGTTATGATACTGACCCACTCCGGAGACCAGACAGAAATGTACGGAGATACTAGTTAAATGGAAACGCATAACAATAAGCTTTCTGTTTCCCATTAAAGTTGTGAATCTGACAGCGATTTCCATCCCCACCTGCGTGAGGATTTCCGAGGAGACCTGCCTTAACAGAGGGGGCATGTGACTTGACCTTTGACCTTTCTCACAATGCTGTACCCACCTCCATCACAAAAATAAGGCTGGGAGGATATAAACTTCCCTCCCACACTCTCCCTTCGGACCTCTGGGGTCTTGACATTTGTGCTCTAAACAAAACAGCCCTGGAAGTCAGATTCTAAATTCTGAGCTGCACAGCTTCCTGTGCAAAATGATTACGGGGCCTAGTTACTGACCCGTGACAAACAAGGGGACGCCGGGCCAAATCGGACACGTTTGCTTTTACTAACTCACACCTCACTTCGTTTGAAGCCCCCCCTCCCCCATGGAAGAACACCTCACCCTTAATTGTCTCACCTTTGCCTACTGTACAGGTTATAAATCCATCCATCCATCCATCACTTATCCAGATCCAGGTCGTGAGAGCAGCAGTCTAGGCAGGGATGCCCAGACCTCCCTCTCCCCAGCCACCTCCTCCAGCTCCTGCGGGAGACACCCAGGCACTCCCAGGGCAGCCGAGAGATACAATCCCCCCAGGTCTGCCCCAGGGCCTCACATTAATCTGAATTGGCATCAGTATTCTTAGATATTTGCATGTGTGCATGACTTTATGATTTTTGTGGTTCTAGGGTCAGAGGATATCCAGGGCGTGGCCCAGAAACCTCCCTCCCCGCACCCCACCACTTTTGACGGGGATAAAACAAATCTGAATAGCTGGATATCGACCATGACATGTAGGAATCCACGCATACATCCCCACAGTCTCCCTTCATCTGCGTTTGCAGGCAGACAGAATAAAGTGCACACATCCCTATCAGCCTACACATAGCTTTGAAATGTTCTACTTCAACGAGGTTCTACCAATTTAATGGAAGATAAATAAGCCAAACACTGATGTCACTTTCTAACCCACTTGTGCTCCCCGTTTGTGCTCCATCTCGCCATCGTGGGCTTTGGGTTCTCAGCGAGTTCAGAACCGAGCTGCCAAACCGAAACTGCGTGCAAAACAGACAAAAGGCAATACAGAGAAAAACATAAAGATCTATCACATCGTTTTTTCAAATACCAAGCAATGTAAGTAGGCATAAATCACATATAATCTATGCCAAGTCTATGCTGGATGCAATTGTCAAACTAATCTTTCCCATATCTCATATAGGCTCATTTATTTTACTGCAACAAAGCAAACGACTTGAAAGTTTGTGCTAACATGAAAGGCCGTCTATTAGAACATAACGATAAATCTATGGCTGTGTCCTCACATAACATGTAACATCACAGTATACTGCCACTCAGTGTATTTAAACTCGCGACATACTGTAGAGAAGGCGATCTGTTGTTCAGGCGATCAGATATTTGTGGGTGACTGGCAACTCCGTGCCAAAGTGTACAATAGCAATGTTTTGCGTATTAAACCATTAGCCCAAATCACACCAAATGCCCCATCGAGCACGGCTGGATAAGCTTAAAGCTTGAGACAAGTGAAAAAGTAGAATCACACCCAGGGCGGTGGAACCCCCAAGGCTGGCCCTGCATGTTACTCAGGGTTCAGTCACCCCCACTGCACCCCTGTGCCAGTGTGACAGTGACTATAAAAGTGACTGTAAACAAGAAAAGTTGGGGCTTTGCTAAAAACATCTGGAGCTTATATAGGGGCATAGCTACCAGCTGAAGACAAACCACTGGTTCTCCATATAATTTTAAAGAGCACTTCTACACCAAAGTATGGTATGGAGAAAGACATTATGGGATAACTGACTGTGTGCACATTTCCTGCATGACCAGGATCAGGACCAGGACCAGGATCAGGATCAGGATCAGGACTGCCTCATACCTCAAAGCTTGGTGAGCACCAAGGCTGGCACCCCCAGACTCCAGGGGCTTCCCCTCTCTCCCCACCACCCTCACTACTTTACCCACACTGTCAATAAACGCGTTGTCTGGGAACTAAACCTCTTCCTCTGTCCTTGGCTCCTTGACCTGACATTATCTTCTTTTCCACAGAAGGGATTAACAGTGATAGCGACTAGTTGGGACACATTTACAGTAAGTTAATTTCATACATCCATTTTCTGCAACTGCTCGTCTTAGTCAGGGTCACGGTGGGTCCAGAGCCTATGGGTGCGAGGCAGGAAATAACCCAGGACTGGGCACCAACCCATTGCAGGGCGCACACACACACACACACACACACACCATTTCCTCACACATGCACGTCTATGGGCAAATTTAGTAACTCACCAGAGTACCCGGAGGAAACCCCATGACGACATGAGGAGAAAATGCAAACTCCACACACATGGAACCACACCGGACACTCGAACCCAGGTCCCAGAGGTGTGAGGCAACAGTGCTAATCACTGTGCCATTCCCAATTAGTTCCATGATATTAAGAAGGAATTACTCCTTGATTTGTTGAGAACTGAGTAAGAAAGGCACATTTATACAGTACGGGAGAAAATGTAGACGAACACGGATGAGAGAAACACCTCGACAGTATAATGAAAAAAATAATACAACGATACTTTAGCAGCACAAGAAGTTATGTTTTAGAGGTCTAAGACATAGGCCTATCAGAAGTAGCTAGAAAATGCAGAAAGTTAGCGCACTACATGCTGTAAGTGTACTTGAGAAGACGTTGCACTGTACCAGGAAGGCTCCCTCCGTAAATTAAAGGTAATCACTTCTAAGGAGCCTGCAGACAATGCAAAGAGAATGACCCGCAATAACCTCAGCACACATATATGCCGGGGAGCAGGAGTATCGACACACTGAACTTTTAAGGTAGGAGGCAGAATGTGGTATCGGAAAGGGCCTGTCCTTTTATTGGCCTCACACGCACTGTGAAATATAAACCAGACTATATTTAACCACCTTCACCTGGAAACAGTCTACATGCAGGCAAGGGGTTTTGTAACGAAACAAAAGAGAACAGCAGGGTACTGTAACACATGCGGCCGTTACCGCTTAAAGAGTAGCGATTCAACGGGCTTCATGTTTGCTTGTTTGGTTTCAGCACGGCTGAGGCTTAACCCATTCCCGCGTGTTACACCCGGTATCAAGGACTTCCCCTGTGGCTGAGAATGCAGACTCCCTTTACGGACTCCCTCTTTACTGACCAGCCTATGGCTGAGAATGCAGACTCCCTCTTTACTGACTTCCCCTGTGGCTGAGAATGCAGACTCCCTCTTTACTGACCAGCCTGTGTCTGAGAATGCAGACTCCCTCTTTACTGACCAGCCTGTGTCTGAGAATGCAGACTCCCTCTTTACTGACCAGCCTATGGCTGAGAATGCAGACTCCCTCTTTACTGACCAGCCCGTGGCTGAGAATGCAGACTCCCTCGTTACTGACCAGCCTGTGGCTGAGAATGCAGACTCCCTCTTTACTGACCAGCCTGTGGCTGAGAATGCAGACTCCCTCTTTACTGACTTCCCCTATGGCTGAAAATGCAGACTCCCTCTTTACTGACTTCCTCTGTGGCTGAGAATGCAGACTCCCTCTTTACTGACCAGCCAGTGGCTGAGAATGCACACACACACACACACACACACGTATAGAAAGAACCAACTGTCTTCTACTGAGCCAATCAATTACAGCACTCCAGATATACCTCTAAACATCGTTGAAAGAAATTCCACAAATTCCTGTGGGAATATTATCAGATTGAAAGGTCAACTGAAGATTTCATTTAATCAGAACATGACACCAACAATGGGGGAGGAGAAATATACCCTGCTCAGACACAGAGTGAAATTCTGTATATGGATACCTAAAACATAGCTATTCTGTTTTACATAGCTCTATGTTGCAACTTTTTTTTTTTAAGAAAAGGTAAATGGTTTATTGAGAGAGTTTAAACCGACTTAGTTATTTTTTTCACCAAATCTGCTTGGTAGAACTGGCATGACCGTTTCATTAATATATAAATTGGCTCACTGGTAAAATAAACAATCAAATAAGTAAATGGGTGAATTAATGAATGAATAAACTAGCTAAAAAAAAGTCAATACAGAAGAGAGCAATGTGGATGATCCCTGTGGGCAATAATCCTAAACTAGAAATACAAAGTGGGGCATTTCCTACAGACCAGCCACCACCGCGGCAAGCCTCTCGACGCAGCCTTCCTCCTGACTCAATGTTCCCCATGACCCCCAGCTAGAAAGAACGCCGTCACCAGAAACAAAAGCAGAGAGTGGAAAGAACAATGCAGGAAAGAAGATCTGGCCACCATACGAAGATCTGGCCACCATACGCTCACACCACACTATTTAATTTACTACCACTTTAAGAAAATAAATAGCATCTATAAACCATTTCCCTTGACTACGTTCCACTGCATTTGAAGCTGGACAGTCTCAGCTTGGCCCATCTCCTTGGTGTCAGTCAAAATATTGGTGCGAGTTTTAAGGCATGTTTATATACATAAGCTTACGCCATAGAAGTTCCACTACCTACATGTTAACCAACCCATGCCAGGATAGCTACTGATGTACAGAAGAAAGAATAAGGATTTCTCTAGTGATGCACCAATAAGAGAATTTCTGGCCGATACAGATTATCCGTGTCAATTATTTCGAAAACTGACACCAGTACCGATTGCGGGGGGGGGATTCTCTTTCACCATAAAATGCTTGTATTACTGACTGACTCGCACTATTTGGCAGTACTGCAGACTTCTGTAATGGAACTGATTTGTTTTACAGAAACTCTTCCCTCTTCATTGTTTTGTCTGAAGTTGGCCAATCAAATTTGCCGCATTGAAACGCTTATTAGTAGATCCTTCTCATGAAATTTCAACAAAACAATGTTTGTAAAATGCATTTCTAACGTCATTTATACGAACATTAAAACAATTCCACATAGCTGCAATTTTTCTAACCGATTAGTATGTGCATGTGCAAACCATCAGGGGTCACCATTTTGAAGTGATTTGTGATTTATCGGCGGTAAAGATCGGCTCATTTTTAACCATTGGCCAATGACAGACTGTTCCTGTATCAGCCAATAGCAATAGCTGACCGATACAATGGATGGTTCTCAAAATGTTTCCTGTATTATATACAGGACAAACCCAAGCGACCTGGTTTTCTTACAGTAGATGTCTAACATAAAGGAGATTTAATAATTTGCACATAACAAAAACATGTTGTGGAGCCTGAACTTTGCACGAGTCTTGTGGATTTCTGTAGATTTACAACATACCACCATGCCAGCTTCCAGCTCCTTGTCCAGTACATGGCTGTGGTGTTACACTGGAGCCTATCACAGGAAGCATAGTGCACAAGGCACTGGACATCCAGGAAAACATCATAGGCCTTCACACACTACGATATCAGAGATCGGGATCAAGACCGATCCAGGCATTTTTAATTGACAGTATCGACTACCACAGTCTGACCGGAAGCCAACTGTATTTAATTTTCCGTGTGCGCCCAATTTACGTCAGTTGCATAGACTGTAAGGTTCCATCAAACGCTGCAGCAGGCCCAAGGCACATGGCTTGAAACCACAAACTAATAGAGATGTCAGCTGTCTGGGAATTCTTTAAATTGGGAACTAAAATGAACCCTGCAGCTACCTGCAATATTTGTGAACCCCATCCTCTCGAGAGGAGGTAGCAACAGAGCGATGTTTAATAAAGCAAATCTAATTCAGCGCTTGCAGACACATCATAAGAAAGAATAGCAGGAAATCAGGAGGCCCACTCAGACCAAGAATGAACTAGCGCCTCCTATATGTTTATGTACATTTAAATATTTATTAAAAGACCAGATCGGGATTGACAGATATAAAAACTGTATTGGAGTTGATCAGTGTACCAAAAAAATGGATGGAGACATCACAATTTGTTTGATCTATTCAGACAAGCAGAGAAAGTCAGATAGAATATAAAAGCCAACGACCAACCCATCTGACTGCTTTGTAGTCGATGCTGCTTAAAAACCTCCAAGCTCATCATGAGACAGATTATTTAAATTTATTAATTCCCCTTCACTACATATAAAATTGTCCCCATATACTAATCATTCGGCACATGTCTTCAGCAAATCAAAGGGTAAAAAGGAACAGCCATTAGCTATTTCCACTTCTGTCCAATCAATCTAATCAACTGAAGATGATTTGCTGTAGGACATCTACCTCTCATCCTAGTGACCTTGACAAGCATCCTTCTTTTCATTGGATACTCAGCAACAAAGGATATGGGATGTACGCTGGCTGCAGGTAGCTTAATGCTTCAGGACGTTACATTGGCTATAGAGTACCCAGTGAAATCCCAGAAGGAGCCCCGTTTCGCTACATATCAGCCAGACACGTATTGTGAGTTCCCCCAATATAAATTTAAAAATATCCAGTTATATTAACTTAACAGTAATTAAATTTCTTAAGAAAAGAATCAACTGGGAAATAATTTAAATAAGCTGCACAGATACTACAGTAAATTGTTGAATTGCAATGCATTGATACATTGAACCCTATCAATTTTCATTTTCATCCATTCTTATACTGCAGGAGTGGCCTATCTTATCCTGAAAAGCCAGTTGCGTGTCCGGGATTTTTCTGTAACTCCCTAATTAGGTTACTAATTAGAGGACTGATAGGCTGAAGAGTCCTCACACTTGGCTTTGAACAGCTGATATAAAGGTTATCCTAAAAACCTGCATACACACAGGCCCTTTCCGGAGAACATTGACCACCCTTGATATACAGCTACATTTCCATATGAATGCAGTACCCACTTAACATCTGTAGATGGCAGTAGCTATGAAAAAGCCAGGCCTGTTACCATGCTATCTGGCACACTGTCTGTTGCACAATCGCCATGATGGGGATATAGCCACACCATGCTGCATTCAAATCAGATGTGTAGACAGTCAAATTAGATATGAAAAACACATGGAGCAGTGGTGGTCTAATGGTCAGGGGCTCGTGTTTGTGATTGGAAGGTTGCTGGTTTGAATCCCTGACCAGCAAGGTACCACCCTATGTGCTGCTATGTCATATATGGGTTAAATTTGGTGGCCACATTTTGTTGTGGTCTACCAACAATGGTAATTAATCACATCATTCTGTGGTGTTCACGCACGTCACACGTCGATCCATCTCAGGTAAGACTCAATGCAAAGCACACTGCAGAAATTAGACGCCGGACATAACCAGGTGTGGCATGCGACTATGGTTGCTAGGTTAGCTGGATTAGCACACAGCGTGCTTTGTGCATGTTACACTTTCAGCCCTGCTGAGACCTCAGATCTTTCCCCATTCTCTGACAGGTAATGGCATCCTCTCTGAAAAGCTGCTACTGACAGAGGAGACCTCTTGGAATCAACGAAAATACCCGCTTCGCCCTGTTCAGGACCACGGCCGCAGGGCGGCTGCTCGGTGCACATAATGAGATTGCGATTTCGCTAAGTTACACAGTAAACACACAGATACTTCTGACCAAGGTATTTGTCTTAGGCAACTGATGTATCAGGACTGAAGCTAGTTGGTGGTCACAGCACATTTCGGGGTAACATGTGGCTTTTCATTTAACCGTCTTCATTTTACACAAACAGTACTGAGCACTCATTCATTCAAAAGACTGACTGACATACACCCAGTACCAGTAGCCTGTTGACCTCCATAACCTGCAAGCAAACCAGCTGGTCATGCAACAGCTTTTTATTTTGGATAATTCTCATGTGAATATTCAGGAAACCTGAACAAGGGGCTTAATGGTCTTCTGCACTTCAGTTAAGCGTCATAACTGACTTGGTGCAGTGGCCCTTTCACATGGTTAGTCAGGCATATGTTTACTCCTCTGGTATAGTTATAAGCCCTCCGGAGTGTGGTTATAGAAAAGGCCAGGTCAGGCGTACTGTAGTTCGTCTGCAGGTCCCGTTGTCATAATTCATTAAAGCAAAAAGAGTTTATCAGAGTTATTAAACAACTTGATTTCTTAACCGGACATTTCCTGTGTCTATGTTAGCTTAAAAAGTATATATGTTCGACATTTTGTTTCACATTTTTTCAGTTAAACATAAAATACGTAGTTATGTTATTATGCACCTTTTACATTTTTTAAACCTTTTTGTGTATGTTTCCTTTACTTTTTTATACTTTATTCCACGGATCATGCACTCGTGTAAACTTAGGCACACTTTTTATATTTCAGTTTAATGTATGGCATTCCGTGGACATCAGCCTTTATTTCTGTACTCAAAATATTTTAATCCAAAATCAGGGACGTGCGACACAGTGCCTAGATCCCACATCTCCTGAATCATCCCCGATTGTCTGCAAAAGTGGGGCAGGGCAGTCCGAAATCCCCTTTCCAAACTTTTACACCGTCCGGGAGACTCCATCACCATGCAGGGTGTTTGCACGGATGATCTGTGGCGGCCCAACGACTCTGACACTTATTACATCAGAACATAATCAAAAGTAAGAAGGAAAAAACGCAGAAATTGCGGGGTAACTTTCAAATGTGCCCCCGACCAATAGCTCGCCTTACGTGACGTGCTCGCTTAACTAGTTGCGGCTCAATAAGACTAGGCGCGTTTGCTTGCGATTAGGGTCTTGAAAAATGAATCAAGAGAAAATTGCATGCATCATTGTTTGCTGAAATGACCAGATCGCTGCAGAATAAGTTCGTCGGCACGGCCCGTTTCTCATGGTCCGCGACATTAAACAGTTGATGGGAGGGGCAACAAAATAGCGCATTTGCTGTGTTTTCAATATCAGAACTAAGCGAGTGGGTAGTTAGATACTTGCTAGCCAAACGTGGCTGCTAGTTAACCATGCAACAAGCGAGACATCTGAAATACAACTAAGTTGTTATTCTACTTGGAGCTGTATTCCTGTATATAAGTTGATTGGGAATCGCAGGCGATATCAGTGGTGTAATGCAATTAGTTATAGATGAGTGAAAGCAACTTACAAAATCGTGCCTTCTTGTGATCAAGTTTGCGCACCGTATCCCGCAAGCCCTCCAGGCGATCCCTCGTTTTCTCCGACCTCCTCTTCAACAACTTTGTCTCCGTCTCTATCTCCAGAAACATGCCGGTCGCATGTCGCGATAGATCGGAAAGTTGTCGCAGGACGCCGGTCAGTGCGTGATTACAGACCCCCTCCAGGCTGGTAAATAAGGTCGCCTTCCCGGCTGGGTGTCTGTGGTTATCCAGCCCCACCAAGGTACCGCCGCGGTGACCCAGCACGGCAACTTTGTCATCCTGTTTCTCCAACCTGCATACGTATGCGGGTCCCACTGTCCTTTGGCAAAAAGGCATTTCCTTCCCAGTAAAAAATAAATAAATGCAAATGACGGCCGATCAAAAAGCCACTTTTCAATATGCTTTGTCAAAAAAAAAAAAAAACTGTGCAAAATATCATCTGCCTTAATTCGTGGATTTCCCTACAGCGGTCCCCTTATGCGAGCAAAGGATGCTGAGTTATTGTCTTCTCCTTGAGACATGGACACGGGGCTCGAATGTGCGAAAAAGCGCAGATAAAACCGGGAGAGGACGCCGACAACCACCTGTGGGAGCTGGAACTGGAGTCTGGCTTCGGAATCGGGGTGCAGGAGACGCGAGAGGAAAAGTTACCTGCGAAATTCAGCCAGAAGTCATGCCTGGTCTGCAGAAAATGCGGACTGGAGTTTTTCTTCCAGAACAATGAACAGCTGAAATATGTGGATAGGGGGACATCTAGGAAATGTGTTAAGAATAATTGACTTTTTGTTTGTTTTATGCATTTTCGTGTAAATTCTGTTGCATCGCACCGCTAAAAAAAAACGCGTTCATGTACAAGGCAACTAAGAAAGGGCACTAAACCGAGGCTGAAGCTGCTGTGAACGCGGGGAAACATCACGGACCTTTTCAAATAACACGTTGACATATCAAGTTGGACACATGCGTTACAACAAAAAAAATCGTTTTACATGTTGCGTGTTATTTCTTCCTAATCAGAATTTTAGCCAAAGTATTTTAAAATAATAGTAAGTTTCTTACCGACTCCCAAACTGAAATACCGGGAGCCGGAGAAATGTACGCTTCGGTGTTTACGGGAGGCGCCACCGTGTGGATTAAAATAATATAACAACTGTAGATGCAAAAGCGCAAGATATTTGCTTTATATGCTCCGGCGTGGATGTGTAGACTGATTATTTGTTCTGGTGTTCATGCCCAAAAAAGTGATATCCAAAGAATACTTATTATGCCATTTAGCATGAAATTTCACTGTTTATCATTGAAAACATTACATTACTATTACTATTTATATATTTATAACGTATTTGTAATTTATCTTCGGGTAAAGCCATTTCAGCTTTATTTGGTGCAGCATCCCCCCTATTATGCAACTGCTTATCCTGGTCGTATTTGGGATGGATGGCAGTGCTTGGAGGCAGCATATGGCACATATTACTTCCATGGACGGAATGCCATTGTGTTTTATATCAAATAATATGCAGATATTGTAATAGGTTAGGTTAAGTGATAATTAGTAAACATTAGGTAACTAATGATTTGCTCCTGGTAATGCGTACTCGCCGTGCCAGGACGCCTCAGCTCGTTTAGCGACTAGGCTGCGTAAAATGTATTGCGTATGAAACTGCATTTCCCACAAGGCACCGCGGCGCCAACGCCACAGCTGCACCAGAAGAAGGAAGTGAGATATGAAAACTTGAGAGGTATGTGGAATACAAACAATTTCTTAAAACGTACTTTTAACATTTTAGGAAATACAAGTTACAGTTGTGCGTGTGACAACTTGGGCTGCGTTGTATTTGACGCTACCTGGAACGAGACGTTTTAGAAAACAAAAAGTTAGCCAGCTGCTTAATATTTGATGATCACTTTGCAGTGCCACTGACAGCGCGATTGTGATTTCGTTAGATGGCTCCTCCGTATTTGTACATATTCCCGCAGGATATGCCCGATCGCCTCCTACTGTACCTAATGCACCAAAGGCATTAAGCTAATGGCTGGGGAAGGGGCTTCTGCAGGGTGCATCCCCCTGAGACACGGATAGGAGCATGCTTATTCTGCCTCTGCTTTAAGAAAGACAGCATTTAATGTCACCCTTCAACAGTGCGATTCTGGCTAAACTTTTGTTTCCGGGGGGCGGGGGGGTGCTGACTGCTATGTTAGTCACTTTGCTGTAAACATTCATTTCTGCCGCTGCCCCGTGCTTGCTGCAGGGTGGGACCGGAGCAGCAGTAAATGGAGGAGAGGAAGCCGAAGAGAAGAAGCCCCAGGCCGGCCGGCCCCCAGCCCGCCCCTCCAGGGGCCGCCCGAAGGAGCGCG
Source organism: Petrocephalus sullivani (assembly GCA_026780845.1). Taxonomy (NCBI): domain Eukaryota; kingdom Metazoa; phylum Chordata; class Actinopteri; order Osteoglossiformes; family Mormyridae; genus Petrocephalus; species Petrocephalus sullivani. The sequence continues at coordinate 18,693,597 of JAODKM010000025.1, forward strand.
GCCGCCAGTCGCAGTCTCAGCCTGGCCAACATCGGGACACAGTCCGCGCAGAAGCCGAAGTATAAGAAGTGGGTTTTGGTCCTGATCCTTTCGTCACTGTCTGGGTCTGTTTGTGACGCGGTCTGTGCCTCTGTCACACACTGTCCAGTGTCTCTATAGACAGTCCTTGATACACCTTTCTTACATTCGTAGTGTCTTGCATGTGCTCACTTTCATAGTGGGTGAATTCTTACTAAACTAATCTGGAGATCGTGTCACCTGGGAAAAGTTTCTTCCTTTGTAATAGATTAGTTTTGTCTTAATGTCGTGTGCATTTGTTCTCAGGAATGCCAAACCGAAACCACAAGGAGCATCGGGGAAGAGTCAGGCTGGCCCGGTCCAGCACGCCTTCCTTACCGATGTTTCAGACGTCCAGGAGATGGAGAAGGGTCTGCTCAGTCTTCTCAATGACTTCCACTCTGGCAAGCTGCAGGCTTTTGGTGAGAGCACCTCTGCATGGATTGGCTACAGTGTAATTGAATGCCCGTGGTTGCCTGGGACATTGCTAATGTCATTACAGCAGTGGTTTCTCATCAGACAAACGTTCCATTATTTCGAGGACCTTTGAAGTTTGTTAGTAAGAAACTAGACAAAGCCAGACTGAGATTCTTTGAAGAGCCCTGTGTGATTTTTAAAAATGTGATCCACAAATAATAGCATATTGTTGAGAAAGGGTAAATCCATGGTGGAATTAATTGGCATTTTTATTTGGGAAATTTTTTACCTCCCCCAAAAAATGTAAAATATCACTTTTTAAATTGTATTTGGAATTGTGATAGTAGTGTTCTGGCTCAGAAGTCGCAGGTAATTCTAATGATTGATCGGTAAATAAATATCATATCTTTTTTATCATTGGTTTTTGAAGTTGCGGTTTCACATTACTGATATTAATATAAAAGGACATTAGTGGCTTATCAAAGCCTCCCTCAGCGTATTTTAGGCTTTACATCTTTTGCTTTGATGCAGGTAATGAATGCTTGATTGATCAGATGGAACATGTACGGGAAATGCAGGAGAAGCTCGCACGGCTGCACTTTGACCTTTACGGAGAGGTGGACGAAATGCCAGCAGACAAACAAAAGCTAGCCAGCGATAATAACATGGATAAACTTCTCACGAATGTAAGTTTTTTTGCAAAAGTATCTTTGAAAACTAGGTTCATTACAGTTAGGGGTCAGCAATTGGGGCAAAATGTCATATTATGATATTTTTGGTAACAATCACAATCCTCAGTATTATTTTACAGCACTGTCGTTATGCAGGCTGAAATTCCTCTGTTTCAAATTGGTCTGTTATTGAAGTACTGATTCAGTCTCTGAACACACAGGCAGCTCATGATAGAAGCTTACTGGTTTGTTCTGTCATTATAATAATAGTGTTAAGTAGTGCTGTATCGCAGTTCTTGCGATAACTAAATTGTGATATCACTCACACTAATAACAGTTGTGGGTATCTTTCATAGGGCTCTTCACAAGCCTCATGAAATGCAACAGAACAGACAATCAAATGACAAATTCTTTTATATGATGACAAATATTCATGTGGGTGTGCAGATAGGGTCAAATGATCTCAGCTGTTGTGTTTTTTTCTTCAGCTGGAGGAGCTGAGTTCATCCATGTATCCTTTTTTTAGGCTGATAACCTGTTGATCATTGCTTGTTTCTTCAGTGATAGATTTGACAAATACGGCATAATTAAATACAGGTTATTTATGAATTCTGTTAAGAAGGGGTGAGTATACCCATCCATCCATTCATCAATCCACCCACCCACCTACCCATCCATCCATCCTGTCAGGCTGCAGTAGACCTTGGCTTGGATGAGGCTAGATATGCCCCATTGCAAAATGAGATAATGACATCATTTATATCCAGTCCTTAGTTTGTCATATTTTGGAGCCTCCCCAGATGATTATGATGACTATGTGAAGTTATTAATACCCTAAATCGATTTACACTAATTCGCCCATCACGGGTGGCCTGTGATTACTCTGGCTGATCCTTAATGCCCCTCATTCCCAGTCAAAAGCTCAACCTTGCTGAAAGCCAGGATTTACCAAGAACATCCAACAGCTGATTGGTGGAATGCTTATTCAGATGACATGTATCTTTAACTGCTAAAATGAAACATTGCAAGAAGCTGTAATATTACATATTTACATCATGAATTAAGTGGTACGGTGATACACCCACAATAAAATGACCAGAGTGTATTTATGTGATCGGGTACCGAGGTGTTCATACAGTGCAAGAACTCTCCAGGGAGTTCTCCAGTGAAGGCCGGTAATTAACATTGTTTCACTGCTGGAGAATCTCGACTAGACAGTGCCTCCTACAGACCTGTCAGGGCAAATTCAGATTTTATGCAGGTGTGGCGCACTCTTTGTCCTGCCAGTGCCAGCTCTTCCGAATGGTGCAATGTGATTATAGTTATTTTTTTAAGATGTCGAGCTTATTAAGGTAGAGTACAAATTGGTTGACCAAACCTCTGGTTAAGTATTTAGTAGCTTGGGAACCCGCTGAGTCTTTTACGGATCTGAAAACTACATGGTTTGAAAATTGCAGTTATTTACCTTACCAGTCACAGTGTAAGCAATAAAATGAATGTTCATTGACAGTTATGATAGAGGGGATTGCTTTCCTCAGACTTCATAAGTTTTCATGATTCTTGTGATTCCATGTATACAGTCCTGACGTTTGGAGCCTCTGATTGTAAACTGCTGTCAGCAACTACAGCTGTAAATACATCAGCTTTAATTTAAATAGCTTCTTGCACCTCTACACAGCTGTGAATTTTTAAATTATGAAATATATGTAAAAAAAAAAATATGTGTAAGACTACAAATAAAATACTGGGCTTCCAAATAACAAATATGGACCACAGTTGCTTTATGAAATAATAGATTAAATGTTGTATAATAACAACTAGCCTTATTTTATGTGGTACAATTTTATTCTGGGAAATTCCATGACTCTCTTTTAATTTGCCTTATTATTATGGAATGTATTTGCATATATCAATAAACTGATTATTTTGCACAAAGTTTTGGTATCTTTGAGAAAACAGGAACATACATTTTCTGAATACATTCGTGATTGCTTGTAATTAAGAATTTGTATGTACACTGTAAACCCCAAGTGTAATTTGATAAAATGAGTAAAGGGTGCCTGCAGCAGGTTAAACCTCCATCAGGGTGAGTGTATGCAGCATCTCAAACCTCCATCAGGGTGAGGGCCTGCAGCTCTCCCCACCTCCATCAGGGTGAGTGCCTGCAATTAGCCATGAAATACTGTAACTATGGGAAAAAGCGGACAGAAAAAACAGGGAGTAAGACTCGAAAATAATCCCAGCTACACACACACACACACATAACGTTACAGAGGGAATAACCATAAAGACTACAACTAACACTTGGAAACAACTTCAATAACTGACTAAGGAACTGAACAAAGGCAGACATTTACATATATTGATGACAAGGAGTAGGTGAGTAGGGAGTTTGGTAAGTAGCAGTAAAATTATCGGATTAAAATTCTTGAATAAAAATTATTCAAGATCCGTTATAACAAAAGTAA
>JAODKM010000025.1:18706114-18733931 GCA_026780845.1 Petrocephalus sullivani
TTAGTAATTGTATACTATCGTAAAACATTTTTCTGAGATCCATCTACAATATGAAGGCAGGTCACACCTGCATCGACTGCCCTGACTTAGTTATCTTAGTTTGGCTCAAATCTGAATGTCATAAACATCTGAATCGACACTGTGGTCACCGTCACATGGCAAGCATTTCAGAGGCCCTGTGATTCTGCATATTTACCATACGCACAGACTGCCTTTGACTTTACCTCCTACTACATGTGTCCCTTCTTAAAGGTGGTGACTCACCGACTTCTGTATTGCCCACAACCAGCTTAGCTTCAGGATACTTTGCCTTCAGGTCCAATAGCTCTGTCAGGCAGCTGGGCTGGATCCATAGGACCCGCTCGCCTTTAAATTGCAGCGTCTTATTTTCCTGTTTGGCCAAACGCTGCAGGGAAAAGGCCACAGTGCGGCAATACAGTGACGCATATTCTGCCATCCACTTCCACTGACTGGTATTAATGGGAACGGTTTGGCTACTGAGCTAATAAGGCAAAAAGAAGTTAAAAAAAGTCTGAATATTTTTGAATAACTTTAATACTTAAAATAATCCAGATGATCAGAGCAATATTTTGTGAGTAAGTTACTGGTATATGACAGGCCAAACCTAATTTTCTATCCATTAATATGTAGCTACTGGAATGTTGCAGTCAGAATAGGTGGATAACTGTCTCTTAAACAAAGCAGAAATCTGATATATATGCAAATACCGAAAGCTCAGGAGGAAATATGATCTCCTGTGTGGGGTCCAAAGGCTTGAACTCAGAGGGGTCATACACCTGCGAGATGGAACCTCCCTAAAATAAATAACTCGTTAAAAATGAATGAAATAATTCCACATTAGTCAGAAGAAGGACAACATCAGAATGGTTAAACAATCCAACTTTCACACATAATACTTATTAATATTTACTGTAAATGCAAGTAATTTTCTAAATTTGTATTGTTATATTATTTCTATTACTGCTGCTACTCATAATAATAATCATAAAATATAACGTAGGCCTAATGTATTTTTCATCCTATCATTACGAAAAAGTCATTTTAAAAGAAAGAATGAGGAAGTACCAAATTAAAGAATGTATTATTATTTAATGTATTAAATCAGTATTAATGAATAAAACTGATTAGGTTGCGCACCGTCATGTATATACGTCACACATATAACAATGTGAATGTAAAATCTACGTAAACATCGTGGTTGAATATGCAAAAGCATTGTGACAAGTTGCACTTCTAATAGGAAATGGTGACACAGCTCTAAAGTAAATATTGTGTCTGGCTCATTGACATCGATGTCGTAACAAAGGTTGTCACTAGAGTTACGACATACGAGTCAGCTTCTGTTCACTCCTGACTAGTTTTGCAACGTGCTTAGTTGGTCTGCAGGATTGCCAAACAACCTTAAACCTGCTGCCCAAGCTTGTATCTTTTCACTGTCCAGACTGGGTCATAAGGACATAAAAGCCAAGGTGATGACAGCTCTGTTGCTAGCTCTCTTCTCTATCTACACACAAGGTGCGTCTTCCTGGAAACCGGGTTGTGCTCACGTTAATATCATCCTCCTTGGCTTCTCTCTTCATGCAGCAATCATTCTCCTTTCCTTTTCTTCCACAGCAACCACCATCCTGCAGGATTTTGAAAGATCACGACAAAGACTGATGAGTTACACACAATCATTTAGCCAGTGCTTTCACCCAAAGGAGTTTACAACTTTTGTAGCCATTTAAAAACCTTGATAAATTTCACTGGAACAATTCAGTTGAATTTCTGAATTTCAGTTGAATGTCGAGTACTGTACTGCGATATAGGCCAATATAACAGAAGAACCGTTCCTGGTACTATAGTTAACAGATATCAAGGCCCTATTCAGTAATACTTTCTATGAAGCCCATACTCATAATGCCTAATAACTGTTCTTATAATTCATTATAACACATTTCCTAAAGTATTATAAATACAGCTATAAACATTTATAGAAAGGCATAACACATTATAATCACGTTTCTTATGCATTATGCATGCTCTATGAAGCTCTCATCTATAATGCACTATAAATACCTTCATAATGTATTATAATGGTAAGTGTAAGTACTAAGGATGCTTTTTGCTGCATTATGAAGGTGTTTTTAGTGCATTATAGATGAGACCTTCACAGAGCATTCATAAGGCATGCCTATAATGTGTTATGCCCTTTTATAAACAGTTATAGCTGGGCTTATAATACTTTATGAATGCATTACAATGCATTATGAAGGTATGCTTTAAGAAACGTGTTACCCCCTATTCTTTAACATTACAGTACAGTACAATATCTAACATGGTCCATACTTACTATAGCAAATGTCTTGTACCCCTCCAGTATTGGCCTATATCCAGTGCAACGGCACAAATTGCCTGTGAAAAATGAGAATGAGCATAAACATTTGTGGGAATATGTTTGATATTTTTAATAGTGCTGATCACATTTAGGTGGAAAAGCGAGTCACATCTGTATTTATAACAATATACAGTGCATAACGGATTTAACGGATTGTAAAAGCTAAGTACAGTACTACTCAATAGCTAATCACTTAACATATTAATGGCAGGTCCCTTAAAAAGGCATACACAATAAAATAGGAACTTTACAAATCTGTGCACCTTGTTGCTCAACAGAAAACACTGGTCTTAATTAATGTGATGATGTCATAAAATGAATACTGTGATTGGTCAAAGAAGCAAAACACAAGCCCCTCCCTTGTTGACCCAAGGATGTGCTGTACTTGGGAGAATCAGGATGTGCTTGTAAACTGTACCTTGAAATGCCTCCTCAATGTCTTCTTTGGAAGGCTGAGGTCTGTTCCTCAGCAGGGCGTACATGGACATAACGATTCCCGGGGTGCAAAATCCACATTGTGAGCCATGGGCCTTGGCGATCCGCTCCTGGGTGGAATTTTTCATAAATTAATTTACATTACATCAATGTACACATACCTCCAGCACAGAGATTACTCTGTTGCAGTGTTTCTCAACCAAGCCCACACCTAAACCAAACATTCAAGCAATCAACAATACCAAATAGCTGGTACAGGTGTGCCGGGAGCTGGAAGGGAGTGAAAATGTGCACTGCCTGGGAGTCCCTGAGGACTGGGTTGAGAAACACTGCTTTATCACATCAAACTATGATTACATGGAACAAAAATAACAGTGAATTACAACCACATTCTTTTCTTTGAGCATAATATGGTTAACATGCACTGGGTCTTGTACAGATTTAATCTGTAACCTTTTCTTGCTGGAAGAGTCTATTAAGTGTTATGAATTTCTTCCAGCTTTTTATTGATTAAACAGAATAAGGAGAAAAGACAGATGTGTTCAGAATCTGAACTAAATTGCTGTAAGATGCAATAGGACACGGGCGCACATGTTCGCACCTGCACTGGGTGCACTTGGGTGGTGACGCTGCCAATGCCCTCCACAGTTGTGACGGCACGGTGATGCAGCGAGCAGACCGGAGCCAGGCAGGCATTGACTGCATGGTGACTCAAAGGATTTCATAAAGGACTAGAACCAGGACCAGAGTGACCCAACAGCAGACTGCACTCTGATATCCAACAACTGAGAAACTCATTCAAAGCCTCCACAGGCTTTTGCAGAGAATCTTGTGTCACCTTTGTTTAGAGGAACATACTGCATATTATCTAGCACCTATACAGTTAGCGGTCCAGGAGGGGCGCACATATGTACATATGGAATTTTTTTATTAACCATATACGTTCATACATAACTGGTCAGTATTAGTCTATATACTCTACATAGTAATATATACTTATAATAATATAACTAATATACTGTAAATTTAATTCCCTATGTATATATATATTTCTTTGGTAATGTAGTATTTGCACCTGCAGACTATTGCACCTTGATCCACTAATTGCACTGTCTAGTTTGACACTAAACTGCATTTCATTGTACTTGTACAATGACAATAACATTGAATCTAATCTAATCTAATGAATAAAATACCTAAGAAAAAACACATTGCGCTGTTATGGCATTAAAAGAATTACTTTGTCATATCCAATAACGTCTCATTGTAACCATTGAACTTTGTTCCTCTGCAGTGACCTAGATTCCACTTTTCACTGCATAGGTAAATGATTTATAAGGATGTATTGCCCTGTGTCAGGAGCAACACTATATTTATTATGAAGTATAAATTTTTCTATTTACTGAAAACATTTAAGCCCACCAGCATAGCGTTAAAGGTGCTTTTCTGTGTGTTCAGGTTTCGAATAGGATACATGATTCTGTTCTGGTGCGGGTTGAACCGGGAGATCATCACAGTACAGGCCCCGCACCCTCCTTCCGCACAGCCCAGCTTGGTCCCAGTCAGTCCCACTGAGTAGAACAACGTTAAGGACCAAGTGAGTGGAAAAACTTCACTTTTACACTTTAAATCGATAAGTAACAGCGACCTCACAATGTAAAAGCCTAACAGGAAAAAACAGTCATTGCGTCATTACTTTTACTGGGAATCCGGACAAACGGAAAACATTTGTACAAACAAGTCTGTGTGCAAACAGAACGTCTGCAAAATTGATGGTTGTCCATCGATTTAAGTGACGCACAGAATCACTTAATATAGGCAAATCAGATGCATTAGTTTGCATAGGCAGAAGTGTCTCAGTGCAGGTATAAATCTAAATAAGCACTGGGGGAACACAGAAACTACACACACACATGGGTAATGGCAGGAAAAGAACACACAACCCTGGTGAAGTAAGGCTGATAAGGTCTGCACTCAATCCATCCATTTATTCATTTGCTGTAACCGCTTGTCCTACTGAGGGTCGTGGGGGGTCCATAGCCTATCCCAGAGGCTGCAAGCGCAAGGCAGGGAACAACCCTGAATGGGGCACCAGCCCATCGCAGGGCACACTCACACACCAGACACTCACATATTATGCACTCAATTATCATCAACCTGAATATAGTAGAGTGCAGCGTGATGGCCATCTGGAGACTCCCAAAATTATTAAATCAAATCTGTTTCCTAGCCTTATACTGAAATGATTTTTAGAATATCACTACTGTAAATAAATAACCTATTACATCAAAATATTACCTGTGACACACGCTGTTATGCATATATTGTTTAAAAAAATGGAAACAATCTATAATATAAAACTGGAAGTACAGAACATTCCAAGTTCAAAGTCCCACAGTCTGCAAATATCCATGAGATATCCTGAGCAAATCCTTTACAGCAGAACGCGTATAATCCGTATGTAACGAATAAGGATACATTTTGTCCGGAGGTATGTCAGGAGCGTCATCTCTGGCTCTGCATTCTTTTCCACAATCTGAAAAATTACGTGAAAATTTAAAAAATAAAAATTCTTTCAGATTTCTTAAATTGTATCTACATTCAGAAAAAACGGTCGTTTAGGTTGAAAATAATGACGAACAGGCAAGCACACAAAAGCGGTATACTGTTTAGTAATTTGTGAAAAACCGGTTAATAACTTTTTCATATATTACAGCGTGAACCGCAACCCCAAGGAAGATAAGAGAATGGAAGTTGGATGGATGAAATCAAAATATACAAGTACATCACTACAAGTACGTACTAATTACTAATTTACTAATTTTAGCTAAGCGAAGTGTGATTGCATACGTACTGTAACAAAGTACTTATATAGATAATTATATGCGCATTTAGGCTACATTTTGATCTGAGATTGCAATACGATATTTACGTTTTTTTGTTTTTGTGTCATTGAATAAACACATCTGATATATACTTTTCTGGTCCAGTTTTCGAAGTAAATTAATCCTACCGTACCTTTTTCCCATTGACAAAGAAAATTAGTTCGCCTTCCATTGAGACAGCGGTGTCGATAGTAGCTGGGTCAGGTATTTCGTGCTTAATCACTGAAGACGTACGTGGTAATCTTTTACCGTGGATTTGCACAGTTTACCATTACCCTGCTTGCTCTGCGATGCACTTTGGAGTTTAAGGTTTACAGCGCAACGCAGATACCGTGATACTATTTGATATTTTCCTTATAAAGCTATGGCCTGTTATTCAACGGACGCAACCTTTACATTTCAGCTCCCGTTAAATAATATACTATTCACAATGCCGGTGGACTCGGGTGGGCGGGGCGGGGCGGGGGGGTGTTAGAGGGCAGGTGCCCTTCCGAGCCTATCATAATCAGTTTGCCCTTGTTGTTGCACAAGCTCATAGCCAGTGTAGCGTGTTTCTGAGAAATTTGACAAAAATGAGGAGAAGAAAAGCAATCAGAAACTGCTCACCGAAAAGTAAAGTAAAGTAAAATTAAAACACCTTTGAGTTACGCGCATTGGAGGATATGCCCCTCCGGTGTTAAAAATAAAGAAATCACCTGGAGGAAACCCCACAAACATGGAAAAAAACATGCAAATGGCATTGATTTGAGCACCCAACCCAAAACCTTACAGGTGTTATGCTACTTTAAGGCCTTCTGTAAACATAACCGTGCTGTATAGGCTGAGAATGAAAACAAGAAGTTAGCAAGATTACAGCCTTGTGTATCAGGGGACCCAAATAAATGTACACTAAGTAGTGTAGCTAGCCTATTCACAGTCATTTTCATTAAAACCAGACCCCATAGTAAAGGCTTAACCCCCTTCTCATAAATATCTAGTGATACACTTGACATCATCTAAAACTCATGATATTCTGGAATTGTTCAACAACAAACTTAAAACACTAAAATTTAAATTAAGTGTTCTGTTTAATGTCAGGCACTTAACTGTGTCAATAATTATATTGGGAATATTAATACAAATTATCTACTAAACATACATTGCCAAGGCAACATTCAGGTCGCATATGTCGGTTTTTAGATATTTGCTTCCTGGTTTGATAAGATCCAGTAAAGGACAAAGTGGGTAAAAAAAATTGTTATGAACTGCATTCTGACATTGTACCGTAATTGAATAAGCAGGCCAGTATTTCCCACGAAAGAGACTAGGCACACTACCAATATAGGAGGTTGGAGGGGAGAATTTAGTGTGGCCCTCTTGACTGTCAATTTAATTTAGCCAGCTTTGTTGGTGTGTTGGAAATTATTTGATTGAAAAAATATCACTAAAGTGCCCCCTAGAGAGGCAGAAATGCTATTGGCTGTGCTTCAAATGATCGAGAGCCATCTGTAAGCCCCCTATAACAAGAGAATGTGATGAAGTGTCTTAGTGCCCTTGCAGTGGAGCCGATGTGGTGCACTAACGTGCCCTTGCAGTGGTGCCCTTTCCAGAAGGGAACATGCGGGTGAAACCCCAGCAGATCCATCAGCGATTTCACTGCTTTCATTTGTTTCCGATGGCAACAGAACGGACAAATGTGACAAAACATTTAAAATATGTCGTTTATTTTTGGAAATGAACCAGCCCCTCGACAGAACCAGCTTTCCACAGTCCGGAGGCCGCAAATGGCATTATAGAGGTTAGACACTGGGGCTTTGTGGCACCGATCAGTCCAGCCACCAAAGGCCCATGGGAAATCACTGATGATTATCTGGAAAGTGTTGATGGAAGGCAGCAAAAGAAAAAGTTATTACCAGAGGTGCATCGTTCAGGCCCAGAGAGTTAAAAGTCAGATGAAAATTTTGTTTCAACCAATCATTTAACTATAAAGTGTCACAGCAACAGGGTACTCAACTGGTCTGAACTTCTACTTTCTGGACCTGACCTACCTCCCTCTGGTTCTCACCATGGGTTTTTCCAATGCCAATGCTGATATTTAGAAGTCAGGGTCGGCCGATCGCCGATATACACTGCTGATTTCTTTTTTGTCCGATAATTGGACGTTGGATAAATGGAGGGTAAAATATCACACTAATAATATAGGATACACAAGATTTCTCAACTTAACAACATTTATTAAATAGGATGACCAGATAATCCATGTCATCCCGGACATGTTGAGCTACTTCAGGTTTTATAAACTACTTTAAACCTGAAAGACTCCTTTGCTTGGCTAATAGTTAATTTCCTCTTGTGTTTTGACTGATTGATTGAAAGACTCATCCAGCTGTTTCACTTCAAGATGTATGATTATAGGAGACTGACCAATCAGCACACAGCAAGAATGCAGCGCTTAAGTAAAATCCAGGTCCTTCTAATTGAAATGGAAGTTTACAAATCCTGTCCTAGCTCAAAGTGTCCAGGATGACACCCTACATATAAACTATGTACACTTAAATAAACGCAAGGAACTTCTCTGTCAATTATGGTTTTAATACCTATCCTTAACATACTTTATTGATCCCCGTGGGGAAATTGTCTTCTGACCTCCCCCAACCCTGTTCTCCATGACGGTAACCTTGGCCGTGAAGGGCAGCCACCTTGTGCGGTGCCCAGGGAGATTTTTGTTAAGCTGTTTTACCCTCTAATTTGTATTTTGCATTCCTTTGGGGGAGCAAGTACATCTGCTAATGTCTGTAAATTTAACAAAAAAAAATCCATAAGAAAACGGATAATATCCTGGCAGAAAATTACCAGTACATTATACATTTTTTTACGGATTTTTTTTCCCAGTGTAGAGCTGGTTGAAGGCTCGCTATCATTACGCCAGTTCCCGACTGTTCTGTAGGCTATTCGCTTTTTAAAGCAACACTTCATAGCAAACCAGTTAAATATACAGGGAGTCCTCGTTTTACAACACAGTTCCGTTCCTGCGACAGTAATGTAACCCGAAATTTGGTGTAAGTCGAAACACACCCTAGCCTAAGTCACCTACCTATCCTAACACAGTTGTAAAATCATAACTTAGAACACAAAACCTATGGAGTGGAATTGGTGCCACCTTGAAATGCAAACGCGACTTCGGTATGTACGAAAAAACAATCGCAGCGTATTGTGTTACGGTGCGCAGCACGCAGAAAGTGTGCCATATGGAAATGCAGTGCACAAGAGTCACTGCTTTCCAGTGATTGTCGCGAAGAGAATGGAGCATAATGAAAAGCAAAACCATCATTCCATTGCTTTGCATCTTATTCATGTACCATCCAGAAAAACAATTAGAAGGGTTGGAAGGGAAATGATGGTTTTGCTTATCATTATGTCATCTTCTCGTCGTGACGCTCACTGAAAAGCAATGGCTATTGTGCATTGCATTTCCACATGGCACGCTTTCTGCGTACTGCGCACTGTAAACCAATACCTCGCATGGATTATTTTCTCGTGTATGCCAAAGTGGTGTTTACGTTCCAAGGTGGCACAAGTTCCACTCCATAATAAACGGCATGCTGCAGTTAAGGTGCAGTCAGAGGGTACCGTATTCTCCTCGCTTTGGTTCTTCAAGTCTTTTGAGCAACTGCTAAGGGAATTTTCAGGGATTCCTTAAGTGGCCTATAAGACCAGAATAAGGAGAAAAACTTAAATGTGAACATTTTAAGAAAACCTTAAGGAGGACATTTGAGGATGTTTGGTGCAACCGACTTGGTTTTAAGGAAATCATAACCGGCCCCAGAATTTAAGCCGCATTGTTCTCTCCCAGGACTCTGAAAGTTCTAGCTGGGGTACTGCACAAGGCAGCAAGGGTCACATGCTCCACACCAACAATAACACTGGGCTGCCTGCAGAAGTGCCTGCCTGTAAATCTGCGTTCTACACTCGGACGTTGGCCGATGCCGATACATTAAAAAAATGTCAAATATCAGCCTGATATATCAGCTGACCAATATATTGGCCGACCTCTAGTTCTTACTAAGATATTCCCATGCTTAAAGTTGGCTCAAGCGTATCAAAAACAACACAGTGTTTTCTGAAATTTTATGCGCTCCTTTTACTTCATGCTTTTTGAGAAGAATTTTAATTTTGGTTCATTGCACCCACTACCCTTACCCTTTTTAACCTGTGTATTTTAAGAGCTGATAATACATATCACTCTGTTTATATACTTTGCAGCATTCAGCTGGAAGTTGTTTGAGAAACGGCTGTTTACTTCCTTAAGGATTTCCTGCATAACCTGTATGGAGGACTAGTCGGGTACTTAATATGCCTAAGATTAGCACAGGAACAGATTAAGAACATCTTTGTGAGGGATCAGAGCATGGTTCGATATAATAATGGTACAAATCTTCTAAATCCAAAGTAGGTAGAATTGCCATATTCTGTCAATCATTGGCTAATTTAATCTAATTAACAACTGTAACTTTATTACTTCTTGCCAGGTTAAGGTAATAACTTGAATCACACAGTAATCCCACAGCTTTATAGACACTGTCAGATTTTTGCACATATGAACTGTCAGTTTCACAGAAAAATAAGCTCACCTTATTTGCTGAAAGGCCAGAAGCTGCCACGTAACACCTGGTAATAGCTGTGATCATTTTTATTTCTTCAAACTATGAGTCCTCGAGTAACTAGGTCAAAATAATATATGCATTGTTATTTGAGTTACATCACAGTTTTCCAGTATGCTGGAATTAAGTACTGTGATCTATACAGGATTATTATAAAATGATGTGCGCATTTTTATCATTCTACATTTTATCCATTATCCAGTACAAGGTTATGGTACTTTAAGTTTGATTAAGAAGTCAAGCGATGTAACAATGGCAGTGTACCTTCACATAATCACCACTAGAGTGCATACCTATGGAAAGTGTCATACAACATTTTGTTGTGGAAACAGAGCAGCTGCTGTTTCTCTTACTGGGTTTTCACAGTCATAATATTAGGTATTATACAGTAGATCTGTTTGTTTCCTGCACATTGTACATAACTGTGAGGACTGACAAGGTCATCTTTTCTCACATTTTTTACATGTTAACAGACTGTTAATATTGTTACTAAATATAGATCTTTGAAAATACTTTCCTATGAAATATTATATAGTATTTATAGTTACAAAAAAGCTGATCACTTCAATTGTTGTAATAAAGTCAGACACATACATGTTTATCTGCTAAGGATATTCCTTGATGGCAAAACAACTATACAAACAATTAAATGAAAATCCTTTAGTTAATTTATTTAATGACATTGCTTATTTTATGTGTGATCAAGTAAATGACATCTGAGGGCTAACACGCATAAGTGTATAATAGTTGTAACTCAATGTGGTTAAAGAGATGGAAGCTGGACCTCATTGCACTTCTTTTCCTAGAACATCTATAAAAAAAATTACAATAGAATTATAAATTTCAGAGGGAGGAATTTTTAGCTCACCTCATTAAAGTCAGTAATAATCTCATTCAGAAGCCATAGACAGTCTAGGTCCTGATGGATTATATCTTTCTGCTCATAGTAGTCAGGAAATCCGTGAAGGGAAGGAAACATAACTCCTACCTTTTCATAAGATTGATAGTACAGGTCCTTCAAAAAAGAGAGAACTTCGGTCATGATCTCCAGCTCACTTCGCCTGACTAGAACAAAGTGTGTCCAAGGCACAAACGTGTCTCCTCCTGGGGTGCTTGACAGAAAAAGAGGACTAGCAATAGAGTAGCCGTACTTTATCATTTCTGTCTCTCCCCAGGAAGTGTAGTGCTACGTGAGCAGGTAGGATGTTACGGAGTAGACACTCACTGTGCCCCTCAGCTCTGTCACGTCCTCCAGCTCCCGTCGGGCTTCCAAACTCCGCTGGAAGTCCGGCCTGGTTGATGCCTCTCCCTAAAATCTGCCAGGAAGAAGAGACCAGACAAATGTTTCCACATGTTTCCATGTTCTGCTAAATTGTATGTACTGTATGGTTATGTATCTGTGTAAGACATACATCCTGGCAAACCATGACTAAACTTTAAAATGGAAATGATGCTGCCATTGAAGAAGACAACTGCAAAGTTCATCTGCAGCACGGAAATGCCCTTTCTTCTGTGGTAGTGTGACCTGCACATTGTTGATTAATATTATATATGATAACATTTAGTCAAACTATGGATACAATGCAAGTCCCCATTTAACTAAATTCAATGTGTAGGATGATATCAGAAAGATACATGGAAGTAGAACACTAGACGAGAAAAACTAGGGGAGCATAGAAACTGTGGTCTCTTTGGACGGTTACATGCACCAGTCCAGTTCTTCAGCAGCAGCATTCTTCTGAATCTGCCTTTGCTGGTTCTGACAGGTGGAGAGGACGTGGAAGGAGATTTCCATGATGGTGCTATAGACGATGGTAACAAGCAACAGGACTGCAAGCTTCAAACAGCAGCTCGTCCTCAGAAAGACGGCACATGTAACCATGGCAACCATCCCACCATCAATGAAAAGCTGCCAAGATAAAATAATATAAAGAGAGAAATGAAACTGATACATCTTAAACCTCTAGAATAGGGGATCCCAACTTTTTTGATGTCCGCTAACCATTTCTGTCATATAAAAATAGGCTGTAAAAACAGGTGCAGTGGGAAGAGTGCCTATAATACAAATTGTAAGCTGGGGGGTGGGGCAGTGTGCATGGAAATATGGGATAAATCACATATATTCGTGGATGAATATGGGACAATACAGCTCAATCCTGTAATGTATGGGATATATAAAAAACTTCACAGAAGGATGTTCCAAGGTTGCGAACTTTGGACAACTGGCTGGTATGAGATTTTCAAGCATGCACACACATTTACACGCACACACATTTACATGTATGCACCAGTGTTATTACTTTGCAAATAGTCGGTAGGGTTTACAAACTACGCCAACGCATTTGATGTAGCTAATTTTAGGTTAATGATGGAATAATATAGATTTGGCGTAAGAGTCGTAAAGCGTGTCATGCCGGATGCATCCCCCTTGATGTTCTGCTTATCAGTGCTTCACTTAGAAACACATATTTATGGTATATTAGTGACATTCAATGCCCCCTATAATGTAATACCCTTGTTTTGCTCAGTGTATTGCCCACTAGATGCTCTGCGCCTGCCTGGTGCCCCGGCAGGAAGAAGCTGACACAGGTCATGCTAACGCGGTTGCCAGAGGGCGGCTCAGCGGTCCATGACGGCTCCTCCTGGCTCGCTAACCTCGGAGGCTCCGAGTCTGCTAGGGTGGCCTGAGAGATGTGAATATGCCTCGGAAGGGGGGTAGGGCAGTGACTTGAGGTCATGTGATCTCCATACCAACAAGGAAGAGGACTTGGGACCAAAAGGGGAGCCCTGGTACCATTTACTGACCCACTACTGGGAAAAATGGCAGAGATTTTGTAGGGGCTTAGAGCTCATCACAGGTGGCGCAGGGTACATGGCAGGGGTACACCCTGGATGGGATGCCTGTCTATAATTACCACATATACACTATGGGCAATTTAGAAACTCTAATTCAGCTCATGGCGGGTCTATAGTCTGTGGTCAGAAACTGGAGCATTTGGCGAAAAGTAGTGCAAGACGTGGAAACCATGTAAACCCCCCCCCCACACACACACACACACACACACACAGACATAGACACACACACACAGACAGCAGGGGTAACACTAGCACCCCCGTTTCTGGAGGTGAGTCAACAAAGCTACCTAATGGTGAATTTTGAATAATTTGTGTTTGTTATTCCAGCGCAATAGTTCATTCTAATGGTTGAAAAGTAAAACAGACTTTACCTTGGCTTCCTATGTGCTTTAAAAAGCAACACACTCACCCTGGGATCCCTCCTGCCTCTAGCATGTTGGTGACATAGATGTCCCAAGAGCAGACATCAAAGTAGCACTTCTGAAGGCCGAGTACCCCACAGAGAACAGAGCCAGAGCCACATGTCCACATTATGCTTCGGTGTTCCATTTACACGCCTGAGAGGAGCCAACCAAATAAACAAAGATGTCTTCTACACATAAGGCCACCAACCTTGCCGCGCCGCTAAACAAAGCACCACAGTGCTGTATAATCGACTGATGAATATTGAGCAGTTTTATGTGGATTATGAAGCTTATGGCAAGCGATGCTTCCATTCTGATGTTTGTTTACATCTGTCAATAAACAAGATTCTTACACCACAAGGAGCAATAAACAAGAACAATGTCCACCAGGGGGAGGCACTAAGCTGATAAAGTCTGCTATCATACAGCTAGAATGTAGGATTTAAACATTAACCAGAATATTAAGACAAATTACATTATACATTCACAGTCTTGATCTAGAAAACATTTTTACTTTATACCGGGGAAAAAGAACGAGAAACAAAATCTTTTGGGACGATCCCCCAGGAACATCAGGCTGAACGACTGTGTTAAGATACTACAACTTGGGGTATACTGGCAGCCCAAGCAGCCTGAAAGCAGGCCTGATTCCAGCTTTGAAATTTTGGGTGGGCTGCAGGATTATCTGTCTTACAGGATTATATTACAAAGGCAGTGTTTTCTGTGCCAGTATCTCGACAATTAGAAAATGCGAAGGTTGTAGGTTCAAATCCCAGGAAGCACACATTAATTAGAACCTATAGGTAAAACGTCAACTGGTGGGTCGCATCCCAAAACTGGCCCACAAGACCGTTTTCAGTGGGTTGTGGAGAGCTGCCTCCGACAACTACGAGCACAAGTTTGGGTCGCGACTTGCCAACCAAGGAATACCACGGGTCCTGTGGCTAAACCAGTTGAAATTAATGGAGCCCTGGAAACTCACAATGGGTATTAAATAGCAATTTGCTGAAAGTTGGAGAGATGGGTGGCCCAGGCTGATGATTGGGCGGAGCTTGGCCTGACTGAATGGCCGCTGGGACAGCCATGCTAACCACATGGTGCTGATCATGGCAAGGCCTGACTCCACACGTTACCACGTGTGACTTGCTTGGGTTCCGAGACACTCGACATACAATAGTAGCAGGCCAGGATTTTGTTCCGCATCCAGTGGTGTTTCTCAGGCAAGAAGGGGAGCAGAAGCAGGCAGATAAGGCAGCTAAGTCCTGATACAGCAACACCATATCTATTCTCACTCAGACAGGTAGAGTTAATGCAGGCCAGAGGGTAATTTGAAATTAAAGCAATTGAGCGTATCAAGAAATGGCTGATTCCAGTGCAAGATTATTGTGCCGTGCTGTTGCCTCAATGAAACAGGTCACCTTTGATCAGGAGCATCTGCTAAATAATTTAAATGCACATGCATCCGTGTACCGGAATGAGAACATTTCTTTTGGGCTCCGTCTATGCTCATATACCTGGAGACCAGCTTGAAAACGAACAGGAAAAATAGGCCAAAAGTCATTAGTATCTTTCAGTATTTATGAAGTCTCAAGTGACTTACACAGCTTACAGCTCTTAACTCGACCTTGCCTATTTATTCAGGTCAAGTACCCAGCTTGAATTTAGAACAGATCCTCTCTTGACCTGGTAACCCATGGGTCACCAGAACTACACTATATTGCCAAAAGTATTGGGACACCCCTCCAAATCATTGAATTCCAATTACTTCCATGGCCACAGGTGTATAACATCGAGCACCTAGGCATGCAGACTGCTTCTATAAACGTTTGTGAAAGAATGAGTTGCTCTCAGGAGCTCAGTGAATTCAAGTGTGGTACCATGATGAAATTTCCTAAATATTACTACTAGATATTCCACGGTCAACTGTTAGTGATATTATAACAAAGTGGAAGCAACTGGAAACAACAGCAAATCAGCCACGAAGCGGTAGGCTATGTAAAATCACAGAGTGGGGACAGAGCATGCTGAGGTGCACCGTGTGCAGAGGTCACCAACTTTCTGCAGAGTCAATAGCTACAGACCTCCAAACATCATGTGGCCTTCAGATTAGCTCAAGAATAGCATGTAGAGCGCTTCATGGAAATTCCCATAAACACACACCTTAACCTGGTGGAAAGCCTTCCCAGAAGAGTTGAAGCTGTCATAGCTGCAAAGGGTGGGCCAACTCCATATTAAAGCCTATGTATTAAGAATGGGATGTCATTATAGTTCATGTGTGTGTAAAGGCAGGCGTCCCAATACTTTTGGCAATATAGTGTAAGTACAGTGTCTCACTCGATGCTCTTATGCTGATGAGCATAAAAATGAAAATGTCTAGTCACTATACTCTGGATTCATAGCTCTGCCAGGTGATCAAAGCATCCAAAGAGCTTGTTTAGTGTGTGCAAGAGCTCCAGGGGCAAGAATGAAGCCCTTCATGTCAGCAAGAAGACTGCTGAAGGACAAAGAGAAAGATCGTCATGGCAAAGCAACATGCAATTATTATCAAGGTGCTTACAGTAAAGCACACTGTGTTCCATGTGCTAGGCTCAATAACCACGTTCTTTGGCTAACCTTACATCCTTGTACTGATGAATGTAGATCTCGTAGAACTGTTGGGGCAGCATTTTGTTGGCCAGGAAGCCAAGTGCTCATGTCCACTATCATCTCCATGGCAACCAAGCGAGGCAGGATGGATAATGCATAATAACACAATCAATAAACTAAACAAATGTCGTAGATGTGCTTACCTGTATGGTACCTGTAATAGCCAGTATAAATTCATAGCGGACATCCTTTCCTTTTTTAAGAAATGAAGCAAATTAAAAGTTAATTAAAATGCCAAGTTCAAGGCATCGCTTCCTTTTAAAAGCTGGCAAAATTGCCTTAATCACTCAAATAAAACGTCAGAAAATAAGTTAATTTTGAGTCCTTCTTTGATGTCTCCATTTCCTTGTCATTATCTCCATTTTCTATCATCTTTTGACTGTCATCCATGTGAAATTCTCCATTCTCTCACTGAGTAACATCTCTGTGATGCAATAGTTATAATAATAAGGGGGTAGGAAATTGAAAAGGACAAATTTTTATGCAAGACCTCATCAAGATGTTTCCCAGCAAATTGGGACAGCTTTAATCTTAGCACTCCTAAAGTAACTGAATTGGAACAGATGGTTGGGAAGCTCACTGAACCCTTATTTTAGCGGATAGGGAGGCACAAATCGGTCAGAGATAATCCTACAGGACAGGAGTGCGCCCAAACCCTGAAGGAAGTCCTCCCCAAGACTCGTTTCTGCGTGAGAATCCATTGGCTTGATCTGAAGTGCAATGCTTAAATCTGCTTGTTGGTTGCCAGGGCGAGTCTAGGAGATGTTCAGCTTTAAAAGTCTTTAAGATAAGAAGCATGTCACACGGAAGAAAGCACAGCGCTCTCATGTGAAAACTATAGAAACCATAGCAAAAAATGCACTTCTCAGATTCAACAGAGTAACTGCCAGAACTATGCATAAGGTCAGACATTTTTTATATATACTCTCAGTGTAAGATAAGGCAGCTGTGTTTTACTGGTGAAAGCTGAGAGGTACAGAGTGGCAGGATGAAACTGATTAAATAGAAGACAGTTACACAAGCGAGAAATGTAACATGTAAAATTAATGTAAAATTAAAATTTTACTTTAAGGAATAAGTAAAAGCCTCGAAACGTGCTTTATTATCCCTTTTAGACGAGAAAACACAGTATTGATCGTTACAGCCAAATCCACTGAACAAGCCAGTGTGCAGAAAAAAAGATTAAGTGTGAAATGAACACCCAAAGTGAAACAAAACCAATATTTTAATATTATCTTTATGTCCTGAATACTCGGTGAGGCTTGTTTTCTGATGAAGGATTAATATTGTCTATTGGATGCTAATGAACTAATCACCTTGACACCCTGAAACATTCTCATAGTGTAACAATGGTCAGACGTCTAGCGTTGTACATTATTGTCAATGAGGAAGTTAATTTCACTGTAAAAACCCATTCCCTGCAGATTTTGAATGTAACTGTGTATATTAAAAACAATTCACTCGAAAGCCATAGATTATCCAAACATGTATTCAAACATTTACTGTAAGTTCTACAAAATACTTTACAAGAAAATATACAAAAATTTATTATGTATCAGATATGCTTTCAGGTCAAACAACATTTCTATTGGATTTACATAATACATAATCCAATTTACATGTATTAAATGGTCTGGCAGCAGTAATCTAAAGACTACATAATTTCTATTCCTCCCAGTATATGAGTCATAAATGGCTTTACAGTACTTCCAACTAACCCACCATCATAAACAAAATTCACATCCGCACCGATTGTCAGTGAACCCATTTGGTCATGAAAATATTCGCAATTCCTTTTAAATTTGCCCGATCCGATATAAGAACCAAACTGGACTGATTGCATATAATGATGTGTCAGTTATTAATACCACACCATGCAGAGAGTTTTAGTGCTAAACCTACTTAAAAAGCTAAACTTCAACAAGAGGCACAGAGAAAAAAAAACAAACTAACAATCTTTAAAATATTATTTCTGAAATGCAGAAAGTTACGACAGGTAAAGGATTGTCCCTTGTCTGGCTTAGTTTAGATTTTTTATTTTTTTTTATCAAATGTATTATTAATTGTTAAATCTTAATGTCAGGACCTGTTTTTTAATTTTGGTCATGAACTTCTGGAGAAATTTGTTGAGAAGGATCCTACGTAACGGTAAATAGAACATAAGGAAATAATACTTGAGAAAAAAAAAATAAAATCACCACAATAGCATCTTGAAAATGGACATGGACACACACAAGCTTAGTACATTAAGTAAGACATTTTTCCGAAAAATAAAGAGACATTATTGGATGCATCCATGCCTTCATACAACATACAAACACTATCATTATTATCGGTAAGCTACTTTGTAACCATAATTACTGCTGAATAAAAGGCATATTTATTTAAAGCATGAGTTCCTTTTCAGATGTCATGGGAAATGACCATTTCCAACTAAGAACTGCACTGTACTGTCATGCAATATAACCGCAATCATTACAGAACAAGGCAGAGGTCCTACATTAACACTAAGTTTGTAAGCATAGTTCTAATTAATTGTATTTCAGATTCTCAGTAAAAATAAGGACAAACAACAGAATACATAACCAAATAAAAATGCATTATATACCTTACACCATGCGTTTATGTTGAATATAATAATATAAATAAAAAAACTAAAATTAAATAAATTCAAAAAAGAAAAGCTATATATATATATTCACATGACTAAAAATAAATAACTCAAAAAAGTCACATCAGAAACATTAATGTAAACAGTACTTTAGAGCAGTGTGTACCAACCCAGTGCTCTGGAACCCCCAGACAGTCCATGTCTTTGTTCCCTCCCAACTCCCGGTAGGAGCAAAAACGTGGACCGTCTGGCGGTCCCCAAGAACCGGGTCGGGAAACACTGCTTCAGAGTGGCAAAAGAGCGGCAGAAGATCAACTCCTGCATACGCTGTGAGGAAATCACATCTCACGCTCATTGTTACTATCGGGGACTGATGAGTAGACTTCATCTTTATGCCTGGAAAGTGGTTTAGGCCGGGAACAGGCACATCTCCTATTTGATGTTCTTCAGAAGTGAAGTGCGGGCATTCACCACAGACTTAAAGGCGTCCTCACTCCCCGGAGCCATGCATTTGTCTGGGTGCAGCAGCACTGCCAGCTTCCTATACGCCTTGTTGATCTCTTCCCTGCAACACAAATCCACAGAATACTACGACTTGCAAATGCCCGCCATTAAGAAAATGACTCACATATATCATTACTGCCTTAAACCATTCGCCACGAGAATGAAATCAAATGATTAATCATAGTTCAGGCTTCCATTCCAAGCCAGAAGCCTCTCCCCGGCATGAAGAGGACCTATTGGGATAGACAGGACTGATCAGCCTGGGAGATGGATACTGATGAGACACCCAAAGCCCTGTAATCTTCTAATTGAGATTATAACTCCTATCTGTCCTGGGATCACCTTTCCCTCCAGCAGCAATGCACCCTGGGAGCTAATTAGTAGCGCAGCATTCTTTAGAAGGGGAAAGTGCATGTATGTGTGGCAGTAACACACTACCTACAAAGGTCCAGGCATCGCTGAAACAACTAGTGCTAGAATTAGCAGTACTGCTTAGAATTTAGACTATTTCCTGAGGTGGCGTCAGAAACACAAACGAAGACGGTTAATTTGCGCCACACTTGCATAATATAGAGGTATGTGGGTATATATTAGACCAGAGGTTCTGGTGCAGCCTCAGGACCCCCATCAGTCCTCAGCCAATAAGTCATGAAAACAACAGTAAAACAAACAAACAAACAGAAAAAGATTTCTGGGACTACACTTGGCATGATTCATTACCACGAGAGCCCAACATTACAAAAATATTTTCTAAATTATTATAATTTTTTTTTTTTAAACCACGCAATCCATTACCCAATGAGAATGGTCACGCGACCCACTTTTGGGTTGCGACCCACTAGAGGAGAACCACTGTATGAGACAATACAATAACAACGGCAGACAAAAGCTTATGCTCTTTGGTAACGCTCTCAATTTAAATATCTACCCATGCTCAATTAATTTTTCTCTGAACCCATAACCAAGAACCTGTACAACATCTGGTAATACAAGTCAACTATGTGTAACTATACGTAGTAAATACTGTATGTAAATATGGGTTTGAATCGACCTCTTGATCAGGCGACTTTCCTGCGTTGTCCTGGAGATACAGAACACACGCAGCGGGATGCCGTTTGCTCGGCCCCTTACTCACTTGGTGGCGCCGGGCTTTACCCCGAGCATATCCCAGCTGTCTTTGCTGCTGCGGATGCGGCGGATGGTGTCGGCCTGCTCCCGGGTGAAGCCCAGGCTGGCCTCGGTCACTGGTCGCTTGCCGCCGTTCTCGCACATGTCCGTGATGGAGGAAAAGAAGGCCTAGAGGTGACAAGTTAAAGAAAACGATGTTGTAACAACGAGCTTCGGGATTCCTTTAGACTGTCACTAAAACTACCTACCACAATAGTAGAGTATTTAAATTCATAGCCAGCTGAGTGTACATTAAATACATAACCGCATCCTCACTAACGCAGGGAGAACAAGCTCTACACACAGACACAAGTTTGTAATTATATCTTTGTGAAGAAAACACTTAAACTGTTATGTAACTAAATCAATTGCAAACGCTGCTATTATGGCGAGTCATTTTTCGGCTGAATGGCAATTAGCAGAATCTGTCAGCTACATAAGAGGTCTGGAAATTAGCACTTTGATATGCGAATCCCGAGCGGAGCTCCAATGACGTCAGATGGTTTGTGCTTGAGTCGCAGGTGTGTCAGTTACAAAAACTGCAAAACTATACAATGTGTCAAAGTCAAAAATCACCACAGCTTATGGCAAACACAAAGGGAAAACGCTGCTCCTACTGCTTATTATATTTTTGATACAAATATACTGTATGCAGAATGACCCAGTTGATGAAACGCAAATACCTATATTATTAAAAATTTGTATGGAAAAAAAAAAAGAATTTTCAGAATTTTGTCTTCAGAAAATACCTTCAGCTATTCAGCTATAAGTCTTTTTGAAATGATGCATTATTGGCTATTTCCCCCAGTACAGGTACACCGCAATGCTACATCTCATATATCCCATCATGCTCTCCTTTGAGACATATAACCATATGCATAGACAATTCAACAAGCCTGGGATCTGAGCACAGAGTCGGGCCATTTATGTGGCGTCCCTGAAACATTCCAGGGAATAAAGGACCTTTTCTGCCAAGAGTAGCGCTGCGTTCCATTTACTTCGGAGGTCGGAAGTTGGAGCTGGGAACGACATCACACCCGAATTAACCGCGTTCCAGCATAGCAAGTTGGAAAGCCGTTTAGCGATGCTGGGGGCTACAGTTCCTTAAATCTGACAGGTTATCCGGCTACGCGAGAAATCCCAATGTCACACAGTATTTTGTGCATAAAAACACACTAGCATGTCCACAGGTAGTGGTTGGACAATATGACTTAATGAGCCACAAAAGACGTGAGTGCTAATAAAACTACAGCAACTTAAAGGGCACAGCCATCTTGAATTCTGAAGTCGGGGTTGTGTCGATTCCTTCGAGTTCACGACTTGTAATTTTGACTTCGGGGGGCGTTCCAGTTGCAACTTCTAGCCGGGAAATCGTAATTTACAAGTTAATGAGTACAAATGGAATGCAGCATAGGACTCAAACCAGCGACCTTCCAATGACAGGCACAGAGGCCCCACACTGCCCCCCAAGGGCAACACAAGGTAAGTACATAAACAAACCAATTTGTGGCATCTAGGCAAGTAGTTTTTTCCCCCCCTGAGAGGCAAGTGCGTAGAGACCAAATCAGCCCTAAACCCCCCATCACATTCCCACAACACTGGTAAGGACAAGTCCCTATCATCCATACTATTCAATGAAGCCAATCACACATTATGCTTCCAATCTGTACACCTGAAATCTACCTGGAACATTTCATTGATGCCCTCTCCACTCTGTGCTGAGGTCTCGAAGTAGAAGAAGCCCCTGCTCTCAGCCCACAGTCGGCCTTCGCTCTCGTCCACCACTCGACGCTTTGTTAGATCCACCTATAAAAAACAAGATAATAACAGATCATCCTGCCACTCTGCCATGAGAAACAACAAAGCATTACAAAGAAGTCTGGCAAAAGGAAAAATACATCAGGGAGAACATGCAATATAAAAGAAAAAATACCTCTAGCATGTCTACACTGAGAACAAAGGGCAGTGATCTTCGGCAAATCAAACAGACTGAAGCATTTCAGTACTAGACTCTCTACACTGTTATTCTAAGGCTTTACCATTACCCCAATTTGTATTCAATATTGGTGTACCTCCTGCACGATCTTCTAACCACCCCTTTCATCTGACACTGTCGATAATGTTCAATCTACAAAATTAGAGAGACTATGAAGAAGGGAGAACCTTATTAGCGCACACTACAAAGACGATGCTCTCCATGTTCGTCTGGGAGCCAATCTCCTGCTTCATTTCATCCAGCCAGCCGTCCAGGGAGTCAAAGCTCTCCTTCAGCCCCACGTCGTACACCAGGATGACCCCTTGGGAATCCTTGTAAAACTCATTCCGTACCTGCGGGATACATGCAGTGGAACAGAATGGATTCAGGGACTAGGCTGGACGTGCCGGCTGCCATTCCAAGACTTTCAGGTCAAAGGGCGGCATGTTTAGGGCTAAAAGAGCAAAATGAAACTATTTATGAGCAGATCGCTCCACCAGTAACCTCGGTTACATTAACCATATTTATTACACATTTTATTTATATATTACACATTTATTACACATTATCACACATTTTATTTATTTAGCTTTTGTGCAAAGTGATTTACATTTTTTTAAGAAAGTGGTAAAATCACACTGCTCACCTGGGAATGTGGAGCAGTGACCCGCGGATCACAGGCAAACCCCTCTATACACAGAGCCACATGCCTTTAATGCATTAACATCCGATATATCCTCTAAATTCAAATCAGCTTCAACTAAACCAAGACCATATAAAAAGAACCTAGACTAATAAAGGTAAAAGTTGTCTTATGGCAGGGGTCTCAAACTCCAGTCCTGGAGGGCCGGAGTCCTGCACATTTTTGGGTTTACCCTCATTTAACACACCTCATTTAACTCACTGTGCTAATTACCACACAGCACTCGAGGGCAATCATTGTGATGGAACAGGGAAAGAATTAAGCTACATAGGACTCCGGCCCTCCAGGACTGGAGTTTGAGACCCCCATCTTATTTGCTTGTGAAATTTTGTGGGAAATATTTGACCAAAAGACAGCCAGTATCTGAGAATATGCTTAAGACTTGGGTTGCTTAAGGCTGGAGCAACGTATCATGGCAACCTAGTGAACAATGGCAGGCAATAAACCAGTAACATCTGGAAACGAACCTCGTAAAAGAATGGGTGCCCCGCCATGTCAAAGATATTGACTTTCATCTCACGGTCCCGAACTTGAACTCTGATTAAATGAGAGAAAAAAATCTCTGAAACATGACACGTTCATATAAAGTCCATATACATTTTTTGAAACACATGCAATAGCTCACCTGCATGACGTGATTTTATGCTGGCTATATCATAACATAATCTGGTGCAATAAATAAAAATGTTGCTAGATTTTGACTGATCGACAAACTATATGGATTTTGAGATATTTATTCGATTAAATATTGTACTATTAATCCATTTTTATATAAATGCTCAGCTATTATAGATTTCAACAATATGGGTGGTAAACATGTATAGAATTCTGACCAAAAACAAAATCACCAATGATAATACCAGTGTCATTTGAAAAAGTTCAAACAGCCAACATAAATTTAGACCCGTTATATTTATAGCGCAGCACGTCTTAAAATTAGACTTACTTTGTGACACCGTAGTCTATGCCGATTGTAGCCAGGTACTTGGGCACGAACCTCTTCTCACAGTACCGTTTAATAATGCAACTCTGCCAAGACAGCAAAACATTAATCTCACATTTCCAGTACAGAAAAAGGGGAGTTTTATATTGCTGCAGCACGGGCGACACTGTGACCAGCCTTACCTTTCCCACCTCTGCATTTCCCAAGCTGATGACTTTCACGCGGAGAGATTTAGTTTCCCGTCTCCTCTGCAAATTCGTCTCCATGGCGCTATATCAGACACGCTGGACAGAAACTACGGGAAACTAGCTAAGCTGGACAGCTGGCCGATCACTCAGATCCGGAGGGCCGGGCAGCCATCTAGCCAGCCCGAAGGGCGCCCCGCGTCCGGAGAGAATGCCAAGCGAGCCGCTACCGTGGCGCATTAAGCGGCTACATTGGATCCAGCCCGATTCCGCTCCCTTTATGTTTTCATCTGTTCGTCCCTTTCTGCGTCTCCCGATTCACTGAAGCAGATTCGACATAAATACTTATAAGTAAAGATAGCTGTTTTATTTATTTTGTTCCCCCCCACAAACAGGTACACAAATATCCCTTCGGATTTTTAATTTCTAAAATAAATATATAAGGTAAGATAGCAAGAACGTTTATTATGATAAACTGGATAACAATTACGGAATGGGTATCACAGATTCGTCACTAGCGCAAGTTGAACCTGTAATGAAGAGAAATAAATAAACGTAAACAACAGATATTATTAAGCTTTTAGAAACTGAAGGAAACACGCCAATAAGCCTAGGTGGGCACGCGAGACAGTAAAATCTATAACTCTCTCCTTTTTCCCAACAATTCAGTCATTTTTTTCTGTCGTTGGCAACACCATCTGCGGAGAGCAAACGAGGTTGAAAGAATATATAAAGAGTGATTAGATGGTTTTATTTTAGTTTTCATCTATCCCTGATAATTTAGAATTTAATTAAAAATAATCCCTGATTATTTTAGACAAGTTTTGATTAGTCTTGGATTGTATCACGTGTTTTCTAGTATTGATTACTTTGTTTATCTATTTGAAATGCCGTACACCTCTCCAAATACCACATGGACTTTACACATAAAAGAAACAGCAACTTTCCCTTTTTAAATATTACAATAATTAAACGAGAATAAGAGGCTAGGTAAGAAAGTTACTAATGCGATTGGGGTATATCTGAAATGTACTGATATATACAGTGGGACTTGTAGGCAAAATATTGCCTTTTAGATTTAGTATAACTAAAGCCTAGATTTTTGGTTGCTTCCACACTAATATGGACTGATTTCTGCTTGTCCATCCTAGAAAGTTATAGAAATGTCTTTGTGAGTGGAAGGTTTGCCCCCTGCTGGTGACTGAAAGACATACATTTCAGAATACAACTCCGTATTTGTATTTCTCCACCTACAAGTACTTATCTCTGTGAGTCTGAATCCTATCGTAGGAAGCAGGGAACGGCACCATAGATTATGGCAGGGCACACCCTCACGCACTATAGATAATTTATTTTCACCAGTTCAATTAGCCGCAAGTTTTTGTCCTGCAGGAGGAAATCCGCGTAAAATGGAGGAGACCTCCATACACGGAACTGGGCCAGAAATGGAACCCACAGTGGCAGGGAGGTGAGACTACAGCGCTATACTCACCGAGCTGTCCAATCTCCCAACGGCTTATCAAGTACAGCGTACGAGATTGTTGCAGGGGATTTTATTATTGCTACACGGATCATACTTTTCTTTTACAAGAAACATGCTTGAAATAATTATTGTTATGGTATTAATTATTCATTTAAATATTCTGTATCCGTGTATTCCTTTTTCTATCCGTGGCAGGTGGCCGATTATTTGTCCCTCTGAGTGAAGTTGTTGGATATTCTGATTAAATGCTTTGTTTTGAGACAGTGCTGCCACATTAATTAGTTCTTATCATAATTGCCGTATCTCGTATGAATATTTGAGTTTTCATATCAGTGTTTATATTACATATTACATCAGGGTGCCCCTGCCTTGCTGGGATAGTCACTGCCCCCACAACACTGTATTGGATAAGAGGTTGGAAGACGAAAGGGTGGCTGCTTTTTTTGTGGGCAAAATTTTGGTAGTAGCTAATATTTTGGTACTCCCTCACTGATCTTGCAAATTCCATCAAAAGTGAAACATCTGTTTCTTTGATAATGCACTTTTTACGATGGACCAACAGTAGATATTTGTTTACTAATGCCCACGGCTTTTTAAAGCGAGCTTAACATGTTAGCGGTACATCTCCTGCCGGGAGTCCAAATGTGCTGAGACCCCAAAGCTGGTGCTGATTCTTTGCTGTGAATCGATAATGAACCGGGCTGTCGCTGGGCCTGTGTGCCCAGCAGGAGTGAGAGCACAGCGGAGGGGGGCGGGAGAGGCAGCAGCTGTGCGAGGGGCCTGTCTGTCAACGCTGACTCCACTGTTCCCAAATACTCCCTGTTGTTTTCATTATTGAGTTCTCGTGACTGAAGGTCTCTCCAGGGATGTCCTCAGACCAAATGTGAACTGCGCAGCGGGGTTCGGGCTGCTGGGTGAGTTCTGGTCCCGAGATGCTGGCAGCATGCACTGGGGAGATGCCCGCGCGCACCCTGCTGGGCTCTCGCAGACTGGTGCTAGACTGTAGCAATCTGCTGGACCGGTGTGTTGGCATCGGTGAGCGACCTGACACACTGATCGCATGCTCTAGCAAACTGCGCAGGTGATCCGACTTAAGGCAAGAGCATAAACAAAAAGGGTCGCTATGGAGAAGTGGACTGTCAAGTTTTGTTTACAGTACATTACCAATATAGCAGTTTATATCTAGTACTGTGTTTATACAGTGTTCAGTACAGTAGAACTATGTTTGATTTTTTTAACCTCATCAAATCAAAAAAGAAAATAAAAATAAGAACTTAAAATCATATATTAATAGAAAATACAAAGTCTACATGCCACCCGACTTAGACATAAAGCTTTCAGCTCCTGTGCTTTAGACTTATAGATTTATATCATTTAAAGAATCTAACTTAATCCATCAATACTGTCATCAGATTACTATCTTAGAACAATCAGCCGCTCAATTGAGCTACATTCCCAGAAAGCTTCGGCTAACATTGCCTGTCATGTCCTGCCCGCCACATCCACCCAACCCTCCTGTCTCCTCCCTGGCATGGACCTAACATGACACGTCTATTCCTCACTTATCTTACCTCTCCTTCCTGCCCCCGTGTTAATCATCCCAGCTGCCTCTCGTTAGCTCCCTCTTCAGTCTTGTATAAAAAAATACTTCCCAGTCCTGTGTTCCCCAGTCCAGTCACTGACGTTGTTTCATCTTGTTGCCTGTGCCCAGTTCTCCCCGTGTTTCCATTTATTTCTATTCTTGGTTAAAGTTCAATAAAACTCCTCTAGTTTCTCCACACCTGCCCCCCGAGTCCTTCATCCTGGCGGCCGTGACATTGACATTATGAGATATGTGCTTCTTTGACAGACCACTTTGATATTCTGTTGTGTCAGTATTTTAAAATGTACCTGGAACTGTGTCCAAAGTAGGGGTGTGCGATATGACGATATGAGATCGTGAAGACGATCTATGTACTGACGATCTGCCAAAGCAGAAAGAT
>JAODKM010000025.1:18746998-18759802 GCA_026780845.1 Petrocephalus sullivani
TACACCAAAAAACCAGTGATACTACCAACAATACCCAACAACCCACCCCACACACAAGCAAAACCAGCGCCCACGTCAAGGGTGCTGGGGGGGGGGCGGGGCGGCCCCGGCTTTAGTCTAACTTTAAAAACAACTACAGATCGTAGCACATGAAATTCTTCAGTCCTGTAAGATGAGCATTGTTTGAATACTATTCTGTTCAGCTGTTTGATCCGTGGGGCAAATATGTACTCCCCTCCCAAAGAGCATATTTTAAAAAGGATGGGGAGCAGGATACATCACAGCTGGGGGCAACAATCAAATACAGAGTTAATGTCCCAGACAACCATGTCCTGTAGGAGTCATGGGCAGAGGAAGCTGAAAGGCCCGGAGAGCATGGCCCAAACCAAGAGGAGCAGCTAATCAAATGCAGACCTCACTCAAGCTATTTGGGCCATCGATCGGTGCACCCCTACCACTGACCTGAGATGAGACTTCAAACAAGAGGACTAAAAATGAGAAAAGGAAACCTATGAACAACAAACCAGTGCCGTGAATAATACTCAGGCTGAATTGAGCTACTTGTCTGTGACTACAACTTTGTCGTCTTTTGAGAAAGTTCAGCAGAACATAATGGCTTTTACAGGTATGCTACTTCGCTCAAAAAAACCCAGCCAAATGCACAGTTTTGTTCCTGTTTTTTTTTTTTACGAAAATTTAAGACATGGCAGTGTCTAAATGCTATTTACTGTCATGGGTTCCAAGCCCTGCACACAACTCACCTCCAAAAAAATACTTCAAAGGAGTTGGAGCTCAGTGAGACCTAATTAGGTGTTGTTGCTATACTTCTGATGCAAGGAATAACATCCATATTGGTTCAGGCCTTTTAAATCATAAATCACATCATCATTAGAAAACTGCTGTCAAAGGCACTCGGTCACATAGAACAGTAACAATTGTTTTTGCAAGACATTTGCTTTCCCAATGTGTAGCTGGGCCAGTAAGGCACCAGACACACTCTCTCTTACATTAGTTACTGGGAGGCTTATCATTATGTTAAGTTTGCTTCCTCATACCCACATGGCAAAGCGCCATGATCACCTACACTTCTCAACACAACAGTAGAGGAGCAGATACAGGTTTGATGGCAGTACCTTCTCCTCCAACTGGTTGAAAATAAACTCTATGACGACGTCATCCTCGAACCCTAAAATCTCCGTCACTCGCTGCGTGATCCAAGGTTTGATAACCTCCAGGTTCACCTTGGTCATGTCCACCTGCAACGCCGAACAGGGAGATGGTCAGTGGTTGGCGGCCGGGACTGCTCCCGATCTGGCCGGCCGGGCTCCGCTCGGCCCGCTCACCTTCTTCTCCAGGCATTCTGCGAACTTCAGCTGCTTCAGGAGCTTCTTCTGCTTGTTGCTGAAGCGGTTATCCTGCTCTGCGCTGGTGCCCTGCGCAGTGGACAAGCGCGTTAGAGCCGCACTTCTGCGGAAACCCCACGCCGCGGCCCGCCCGAAGCGTACCCACAGGCCGCGGGGAATAAAGTACAAACCGCTTCCTAGTCGGGGCTCACGCGTGCAGTGCCCGGCAGCCGGCGTTCTAACGGCCATAGCCCGCTATTCGCGTAACCTGGACCCGGTACCCCGAACTCGAGGCCCAATCGGACTAACCGAACCGCAGGCGGCGCGGCCCGGCCCGATGAAACATTTAAGGCCCCGCTGGCCGACAACTACCGGCCGCTCGGGAAGGGTCGGCGGCCGGGAGGCCGAGCGGCCGTCAGCCGCTAGCTATGCATTATAAACACGGGAAGGCTCACAGCCGTCGGGGTGAAGGCGGCATGCGGGGCCGATACGCCGGGCAGTGCGCGCCGGGGCACCGCTCGAAAGTACGGGACAGGTTTAGCTAGCAGGGACGCGGGGGAAATGAAGGGTTGCGGGTACAGAGGGCCCCCACCGGGCTCGGAGGCGGCACCGAAGCCGAAGCGGGCGGCCAGGCCCCGAGCGCCGCCGCAATCGGCCGCCTGGGAGCCGGCGGCCCGGGAGCCTGGTCCGCGCGGCGACGCTGCCGCCATTTTCCCCGCTCGCCGCGGAATGGCGCCGGCTTAGCGCGGCCCGCTGGCGAAAAACCCCGACGTGACGGCTTCCGCGGACGCCGAGACGCGCAGCCAGCGGAGTCCGAGCGAGTTCGGCGGCGGCGAGCGGGAAAACGGATGGCGGCGGTCGTGTTACTCACGCGGAAAAAGCCCGCGTCCATCTTCGATGCGAGGGGAGAACTGCGTGACGGAGGAAGATGTGCACGGGACCCAGAATGCAACGCGGCGGGCCGGCCCTTTCATTCCACAGGAGGCCACTGGGTGGCGCTGCGGCCAAACAGCACCATTCCACCCCGAGTCATTTAAATTAAGCAATTTAAAGGGCCGGTAACAAACGCACTTACTCACGAATGTCCCGGTAATGCCTCAAAACCGCGATCCAGATATGGATAAGCTGTCAAATGATCAGATGGTCTTCTTTCAAGTCTGAAGTCTGAATTAATTGTTTGCACATTTTATACATGAATTCACTCTAGCTTCATCGTAAAGGGCATCATATGTGCTTTGTTTACAATAGTTTAAGATTAAAGATAAAGAGAATGTATATGTGTATAATGGGCCTCTTCAGAGGAAACCAGATATTGGGTGTCTGAGGAAGTACAGTGTAAGTTCATTGACTGACTGTAATACGGACTGTTATAAAGCCGGAATGCCTGCTGATGGTTTCTAACACTTCCTTTCGGAGATACCTTGGAGGCTGCAGGGATTTATTCTTTCGTTATTTCTGCCAGGACGATGTCTTTATTCACACTCTTTGTTACATGATGCACGACATTTCATGCCAGTCAGACAAAGTCATTTCTAAGAGCTGTGAAATAAGTCTTTGTCAACGTGGGTTAATGGCGGTCTCAGAGGAATGCCTCCGAGGGGGGCTCGTGCGGCAGCTAAGGCAGCCTCTCCAACCCCCACCCCCACAGCAGAACAATGCCAGTTATGCCTGAAACAAACGGCATTTTGTTAGTTTCTCCCTTTATGACAAACTAGGTTTGCATAATCCCACCAGCATTGCTGTTTGATAGGGCCATCATCACTGCAGATCGCGCAGTGACTTTACTGAGCCCTGACCTGCAGCAAGCGAGCTAGCAAGCGAGCTGCTCTGGCAGGGAGCGGAGACGAGCGGCCGCAGTGGCAGGACTCACCGCACTGGAAGGCTCTTTTGGTTTCCCTGGCTGCCCCATCGCGGCCTGCTTCGCTACCCATAAACCGCACACCTGCCCCATCGCGGCCTGCTTCTCTACTCATAAACCGCACACCTGCCCCATCGCGGCCTGCTTCGCGACCCATAAACCGCACACCTGCCCCATCGCGGCCTGCTTCTCTACCCATAAACCGCACACCTGCCCCATCGCGGCCTGCTTCGCTACCCATAAACCGCACACCTGCCCCATCGCGGCCTGCTTCAGGACCCATAAACCGCACACCTGCCCCATCGCGGCCTGCTTCAGAACCCATAAACCGCACACCTGCCCCATCGCGGCCTGCTTCGCCACCCATAAACCGCTCACCTGCCCCATCGCGGCCTGCTTCAGGACCCATAAACCGCACACCTGCCCCATCGCGGTCTGCTTCAGGACCCATAAACCGCACACCTGCCCCATCGCGGTCTGCTTCGCGACCCATAAACCGCACACCTGCCCCATCGCGGCCTGCTTCGCGACCCATAAACCGCTCACCTGCCCCATCGCGGCCTGCTTCGCGACCCATAAACTGCACACCTGCCCCATCGCGGCCTGCTTCGCCACCCATAAACCGCACACCTGCCCCATCGCGGCCTGCTTCGCCACCCATAAACCACACACCTGCCCCATCGCGGCCTGCTTCGCTACCCATAAACCACGCACCAAGTTTTCATGCAAAGGTGTCATGTTTATTTGGGTCACCAGCTGGCCACAACTAACTCTTTTTTTTCTTCTAACCCTACTAGTGACATTTATATAGACCAGACAGTGACATCAAAACCAGTTTCATGGCTTGACAGGGAAATGTAGTGCCAAATATCATCATAATGTCACCCAACTAAATAGGTAAAACCATTTGAAGCAAATTGTAAAATGAATCCCCAGGAAGGACTATTGGCGATTGTCCACCGGCATTCAGGAGCTGAGCCGTACTGGACCAATACCACAAGGAGACATTGGTTACAGTGTGGGTCCAGCTCACAAGTTTCCACTGCTGAAGGGTAAAGGCCCTGCTGGGTTTGGATAGTAGCAGTGATGTAAAACTGCAGACACTTATTTACTCTTCATATGGTGTGCATCATGATTTACTATGTGCTGATGTGTGCTAGCACATCTGTGAGCATCGTTATGTTATGTTTGTATCAAACACTAGCAGAATTAGCATTCACTTGCATAAATTTACATTACCAATCCAGTCGGTTCAGCCGTTCTACGATACTTTTTATGTAGGAAGTGTGACCACCACTAAAAATATACAGAATATGCCCTTTTTTCTTTCAGATAATCCATGCATATTGACACAGAACACTGGTATCTCAAATATTCATTTCGACCAATGAGATGAGAGAGGCGGTGACGTGAGCAGCTTGGTTTGGTCACACTGGTAAGCCGGCCCATGTCAGCTTGGCTACGGCTTGCATTCTTCACAATGGAAAACTGTCTCCATGGTACAGCTCGGTTCTTGGTTGCAGTGGAAACGCGCCATAAATTAACTACTCAAAGGTGATTGAATGGGTAGCATTTTAGGAATGTATTGTTCAGACTTTCTGAGAGCATGACGACATCATCATCACGGTGATCTTGTGCTCACAGCAGGCTCCTTCTTTCATACTGCGTGCTGACGGTGGTGGCAATGTCCCCTTCGTGACTGCAAGGAGTACCAGCATCGCAAAACATTTTTCACATTCTTAAACCAAATCGCCGGCAACATCTGAGAAGAAGCATCACTGCATGGAGATGCGCATGAAGACGCCCACATGCTATCCTGACACTACACGCCAATTTCAGGGACCCGGACAGACAAGTCGAGCTGCTTACTAATAGCTGTTATGTACAACAGTTCAGCGTAATGCGGTATCTAGCCACAACACGTAGTAATTCGGTGAGTCTCTGACAAACATACAGTAGCAATCTAAGTAGAGGAGGAACAGGCCTGGAGCCACCTCTCCTTCCTCAGTCTGAGAATGACACTCGGGCCGGGTAGGCCCGAGCCACGCCTGCTCACAGCTTCGCTGTCACTATGCCCGGGGCCTCCAATTGGCCTCCTGGCTGAAACTAGTGAGTTTGGCTGAAAGTCTCACCCCCCCCGCCCACGACGCACAGCTGCCAGGAGGCACCGTCTCCTCCACTTCTACCCCCAGCCTATCCCAGCATCCTTTTCATGGGCCCGAGGTCCCAAGTGCCGCCCTTGGCTATGTGTTCTCCAGCGGCGGGGCGTGGTGTACGGCGGCCAGCGTGGAGCCGCTGGTGGCTCTGTCCCGCTCGGCACCGGCTGTGACCACACCACTCCATTCGGCTCTAGGCAGACAGAAGCCGTTCGCCGTGCTGGACTGCAGCTGTGCTGAGCTGCCCGTGGCAGCCCTGGCAGACAGACTGTGCAGCTGCATGTTTGTGTGCACCGTGGATGACTTCTTGGGCGGCCTGGAGCCTCTGAGCACGCGGGCCGCGTGCGTCTTCCTGTTCGGGGACATAACCGCCACACAGCCGGGCTGTTAGCAATCACCAGGCACCAGCGGGTGCATCACCTCATACTGCATGTTAATACCTCAGTCTAAAAGCAGGCAAGGCAACAGGCCTTCCTCAGTAATCATTCAGGCTCTCATTTCCTTATTCTGATATTACTTCTAAGTATCAGCTGGCGGCCTGACCTGTTGTAGGTCTTCAGAATGATCAGCAATATGGCCAGAATGATGATAATCCCGATCACTATGGCAGCTATCATGGCTCCCGAGCCTGCAAGGGGAGGGCAGGAGGCTGTGATGTTCTCTCATGCATCTCTCATGCATGCACGCACGCATACCCCAGGGTAGGGGGGGCGGGGTACGTACTCTGCATCAGGATCTGCCCGTACGACACGGTGGTGGTGTTCTGGGCGAGTGTGGTCTGGTTGGTCACTGGCCGGGGTGTTGAGCTCTGCATCCTCTCCAGGCCCCTGTAAAGGAAAAGGCAAACCCTGTTAGTGTGAGAGCAGGACGAGGGCCAGCCAAGCAGGACGAGCGGCTAGCCAAGCCAGAGAGACACTCATCATAAGAGTGCAATAGAACTATTGCAAAGCATGCAATATGCAGTACATAGCATGCAGTACACAGTACACAGTATGCAGTACACAGTACACAGTATGCAGTACGCAGTACACAGTACGCAGTATGCAGTACACAGTACACAGTACGCAGTATGCAGTACACAGTACGCAGTATGCAGTACACAGTATGCAGTACACAGTGCGCAGGCAAATTAGAAATACGCATTCATATGCTTGCCAGGCTTATGCCAGTGAAGTGGAAATTTATGATTGCTGTTCCAATATGCCAATTAAGCAATGGTTGGAGACGCCATAGAAAGAATAGGGGAAACCTGTGAGTATGGAGCTCACTATGGCGGAGCTGCAGGACAATATCATTCCATTGTTACGAATAAGAAAGAATGGGTAAGACAGATGAAGCTGTTAAATATAACACTGAAGAAATGGAATCACTTGAATACTGTCACTGAGAAATGGTACACCTTACGGAAGTGAGTGCTGCCTTGAAGCTGATATGCAGAATATGCAGAAAGACAGAAAAGGGTTGCAGGGGATATCATCTTTGTTTGTGTGGAGTAGCCGAAAAGGCAGAGGAAAATGCTAAACCTACAGCTATGGACATCCAAGCGTAATGTTTGTATCAGCAGCGGATTTGGGTCATTGGCTGGGGAGGTCTAAAGAGAGAGGACGACAAGGCCAGATACCAGGGCCAAAACCTAGTAGATTCCTCTCCAAAATGGTAAGAGATGCACTGTGGAAAGGCTCCAAGAGGAATGAATATCTTAGTAATAATGACCTCCGCATCAAGAAAGATTTAACAGTAGGCGATAAAGCAATGCATGACTGCTTGTGGCTGATGGTGTTGTAGGCGAGACAGGGAGGGGACCCTGCTTACTCTGTCGGCAACAAGGCATTTGGAAATGGAAAAGAATTAAAAACTGACTGAACGTTCCCCTTTTTGCTCTGTATTGGACTTGGAAATGCCTGCTTCCTTCATGTAACCATAATAATAATAATCCATCCATGTTCCAACCCACTTACCCAAACAGGGGGGGGCAGATGCAATGCCAATCAGCCTCAGCATGTCTTTGGACTGTGGGGGGAAACCGGAGTACCCAGAGGAAACCCCACAATGGCACGGGGAGAACATGCAAACTCCACACACATGGAACCAGGCAGGATCCGAACCCCAGTCCCAGAGGTGTGAGGCGACAGTGCTAACCACCGCACCACCATAATAATAATGTCTTTTTTATTGTTTCTTTTAATGCCAGGGGTATAAGCAACCAGTTAAAAAGAAAATCTTAGTTCTTGTATTGTCAAAAAAGGTGCAGATTTTTATTTCATACAGGAGACTCATCCAAGGAAGTCTGATGAGATATTTTGGAGGATTCAGTGGGGAAATTATGTCAGGTTCTCGTGGGGGGGGCGGGAGGCAGCACAGTGGACTAAGCCCCTGTTCCTGTGAGTGGAAGGTCACAGGCTCAAACTGGCCTTGGCACATCCGTGGGCCCCTGAGTAAGGTCCTTAATTGCCATTTCCTGCTAAGCTTACTCACCTACAGAGTGTAAGATGGAGTAGGCGGAAAGAGGAATTTCCCCACAGGCTATCATCACGTGGCAGTAACTGGTCAGCCAGGGTGCTGTTTTACAGCGCAGATTCGAGGTCGTCAGATGGATACAGAGGCTACGTCGATCGTTTTCATTCTCATAAATCTTTATACCACCAACAATAAACTGAAGAATAACCTTTTGTTTTTAACAATTGAGCAGAAAGCGAATTTCCTATCAAAAATTCCTGGTGTGAAGTGGCGTGGGAGGTATCAGGCAAGCTCCACACACATGGATCGATGGCAGAGACTCGAACCCAGGCCCCAGCAGTGTGAGGTAACAATGCTACCCATTCAGGGCCATGCCACCCCCATCCTCATTAGATCCATAGGAAGATCCATAATTCCTCATTTAGTTTCCTAATTTGATCAGACACCTCACTCAAAAAGTGTATTTATATCACCTTCATCCTGTAACTCACATGTAACTCTCATCACTTTGCTAAATAATACCTCTACGTTATTTGCTTTGATATTTTTCAAACTTGAAGAAGGAACTAAATACTACGACAGATGGAAAACTGTCTGGATTTATGGGAGCAGGATAGATTAGTAATGATATTAGATTCGTTTTAGATGTGATCGATTATAATAATTAGACCTATATACGCGATGAAGGTTTTATTACAGCATTTTTATTGATTGTGGTAAAGCTTTTGACACTGCAAGCCATAGGTTTATATTCAAAAGTATTCATCATATGTCATTTGGTTTTGGGGATTTTTTTAATAGGGCACTTAAGACACTTTATACAGGTTGCAATGGTTCTGTTAAACTGGGTCAGGGAACTGCAGCTGGGTTTAGTGTAAATTAGGAATAAGGCAAGGATGCCCACTGTTAACCTTTTAATTTTCATTAGTGGCTTAGATTACATCAGTACACATTTAAAAAGTTACTTTGAAGGTACAGTTGCATGTGGCAGGGAATTTAAATAGTATCAATTGGCAGGTGATAAAACACTTTTTTGAAGATGGGATTATTAAAGCGCTTGCTTGTATGGAGACATTCTCCATGGGGTCTGCTTTAAAAATGAATATGGCCAAATCTGTATCACTACTGCTTAAGGAGTATAATGCAGTAGAATCGTATGGTATCCCTGTTAAAACTTTATATAAGGATGAAAAACAAGGTACCTCCTTCAATTTCAACCCCATTATTAATAGAGTTAAAAAAACGACTGACTCTGGCAGCTGAGGGTTCTATCATCGAATGGCAGGGTTCTTTTATCCAAAGCTGAAGGGATATTGAGGTTAGTTTATGAATCCCCAGCTTTGGGAATGCCTCATAAGCTGTGGAAGGAGTTGGAAAAAATGCTATTCAATTTTACATGGAAAAAGTATGATACAATTAATTTAGCCAGTTAAACCGACTTTCATGAACAGGATTTGCTGACTTGGACTGTTGCCCATAAGCACGACTTTTCTCCTAACTGGTGTTTTATATGGGATAATAAGAAAACTATATAAAACCAAATCTCTCTTTTTGCTTGATTGCAATATTCTGTCGATCAGACCTGCTAACCTGTGACGCATTTGTGATTGGGTTTAGATTTCCAATTCCTCCTAAGGAATGCGCAGTTATGTACTCTATCTCAGTTTTTTTACAGCTGTTAAGGCTGGAATGTCTGCTTATTGACTGCAATCTTACACATCCTGGGGGGGGTTTCATAGGTACAGTACATGTTAGGGTAATGAAATATTTTAAGAAATATATTATGAATATTATTGCATATTAATATGAAGGAAACTTTTCCACACAAGAGTATCTTGGGTCATATAAACTGGACCAAAGTAGGTACAACACGTGACAGATGCTGTGCTAGTAATAAAGTTAATGAAGTTTCCTTTAAAATAGTTCAGCATATTTACCCTGCTAGAGGTGTTCTCAGAA
Source organism: Petrocephalus sullivani (assembly GCA_026780845.1). Taxonomy (NCBI): domain Eukaryota; kingdom Metazoa; phylum Chordata; class Actinopteri; order Osteoglossiformes; family Mormyridae; genus Petrocephalus; species Petrocephalus sullivani. The sequence goes on from JAODKM010000025.1 coordinate 18,756,772, forward strand.
TATTTAATTTTGATATTGAGTATTCATGTGCATTTTGTGGTACAGAGAGTGAAGGAATTGAATCTTTTTTATGACTATGAAAATGTTTTGGAATGAAGATTTTTTTGTAATGCAGTGTTGAACTGTTTTCATATTTTGCTGCACTTTTCAGCTGCATTGGACAGAAATAAGTTTTTTTTTTGGTGCAACTTTTGACTATACTGTACTTGGGAGATTTCAGTTACATAATGTGTGATGCTTGGTTCTACACCAAATGTTCTTGCTTTTTTCCCAAGACTTAAAAAACTGTGCCACCGAGCTCGGTGAAATTAAGAACGACAAAGCAGTAAAAACATCCATTGATAACGCGATTACAGTACAATCGGATATGTTCTCCCTGCCTCTTCCCCTTATGCACATTCATTTCCTCCAAGGGACGCAGACCTTGCAGAATTTGGACAGCCAGGCTACTTCCCCAAACTGTTATTCGTGCCACTCTGGCTTGCTACCTTTCTTGTACCCTGTAAGTTTTTCATATTCCAGATGTTGAGGTGTCGTCCCAATACTTAAGAGAACGAGTCATCAAGGGCCGATTTTCACTCAAATCCCCTCTTCGCCTGTGGCGTGTGGACGTCTAGCGGGAGTACCCTTTGTGGAAGAGAAGTTCACCTTTGATGACACCCACTCATAACGTGGCATAAAAGCTTTCGCCTCAGCGCTGACTTCATACATACAGGTAGAGCATGGTGCCAAGTGACAATCCAAGTGTGTCCAAATGCCGCTTTTGGCCCATGCTATCTTCCTCACTCATGCACTCCTTCCTTCTCTCGTCAGCTTCATGAACTTTCAACCTTAGACAGCAAGTCATCGAGGGAGCCAATGTAGCTCAGAGACACCCTTGTGTGTACCACGCTAATGCTTCCCCCCTCGCCGTTCCCCCGCATGTGTGCACTACCCTAATGCTTCCCCCTTCGCTGTTCCCCCACCTGTGTGTACCACGCTAATGCTTCCCCCTTCACCTGTATGTGTACATCACGGAAAAGCTTCCCCCATTCCTGATCAAGGATTTATTTATATCTTTATTAATTTAGCAGACACTAAATACGCTTTTATCCAAAACAACATGCATTTTTGATAATAAAGGGTCTTAGTCACTGGCTTATTTATGACATCACCCTGCCTACCCTATGATCTGACCTGGCACCTTCTGATTGCAGACAGCGCACTAACCCACTGAGCCACACACCCCACCACACTCAGGAGGCTGGAGCAGTGCACCCGCGAGGCCGTTATCGCTTCATGACTGTGCAAGTTGCCCAGCTTAAACTCCAGCTTTCCAGGAAGTGAGGCTGGCGTCCATCAGGCAGGCTAATGAATAGCCAGCCAGCTTCACCACAGACAAACACCTCTTAAGTTATAGCATTTTGTTGGCTCAAGAGTGTTTGGCAATTTGTGGAAAGAATGGGATGGTCACCGCCAGCGTAGCGCTTGCTTAAGGGGCGGGCCGCACTCCGGGTTAATCGCTGAGATGGAGGCGGCTCCTTTCAGACCCCCCCACTAGGGGTTGGAAAACATGAATGGACAAATCAAACAGGTGAAAGTGGAGGAAAGTGGTGAGGAATGAGGAACCGGATCAGCAAATTAATTACAGCATGTAATCGTGGTTTGCTGAGCGTAAGTGAATCCCGATACACGTGGACAGCTACTGAAAGAGCCAGGGAAAAAATGTATTGGAAGAGATCTTATTTTTTGGGACACATTTTAGAGTCGTGGATTTGTATTTCAGCCTGACAAACCCTGTCAGCTGTTTTCGGACCGGAAGCTTAGCCAATCTCACGAAGAAGGTGAGGACAGCCACCTCACCCAGCATCACGTCAGCCCTCACACTGTCCATCACGAGTCATGTGAGGTCATGTTACTGAGCGACGTCCTATCACATCGTATGGGGATTTGGCTTGTGGTGTACCTCATAAATTAAGTTATTAAGTATCTCAATGAAGAGCCAATAAGCTCATCCGGGCTGTTGCTTTGCAATCACCTTCTCTGAAATCTACTGATGGATGTACCTATGCTAATGAGACGGCTTCAAAATCCGGCTTGTCTGAGTTCCCATCCACATGGTTAGAGATATAAAGGGCTGGCTGGCGGGGGGCGGGTCACCAGGCGGTATCCATGGTGACCCCATGCTGCTGTACACTCAGAATCAATATTTGGCTGCCCGCTTTTATAGCCAGTGAGGGCAGCTGCTAGTTCCGGATTTTCACCTGAGCATAAAGTGCTGCTCAATCAGCCTCTGTCGCCTTTTTCCTCAGCTCAGTCATGTTTACCTAATCACAGAAGAGGCCTCGTCCTATAGACACCGCATCCCCTTCCAAAGCCATGAGTCCGCATCACGACACTAGCTGTGGGCAAGCGTACCCGCGTCCATTAGCAAGCTGCTCTGCCAGAAGAGAGCCCTGGGAATAATTGCCTTACGTCCCTGCCTCTGGCCAGCTGGCTTCCCCCCCAGAACAGATTCCCAGCTGATGTGGTGGACTTTCGTTTAGCACAAGAAAATCACAGATTTTTAACAGGCCTTTTCAGCCCTTTTTAGCTGCTGAATGGCCCCTGATGTAATTTGCTGACTGCTTTATAAATAACATCCTGCCATTTCCTTACTTGCATATTCAGACACCAACAATTCACCATTACTGGCTGCACACAGCCACCTGCTTCGAGGGCTGGATTGCTCCACCTTACCTGGCAGGCAGTAGGGTTAGGGTTAGGCATACCTGAACGGCGTCCAGCGGTGACACCCAGAGCCAACAGCCAGACTTTAGGGGTCCTAGACTTGGCAGAGGCGGCCCACGCCGGCACCCATTCTGAAGCCCGAATCGGCACGCGGGCCCCTGTCAGTTCTCCGGGTCCACCTCTAGCCCCTGGCGGCCCTTCCCACCACAGCGCCCTCTAGGTTGTTGTTCAGTTCAGCTGTGCTGGGAAAACGGAGTTCTCAGAGAAATGGGCAAGTGAAGGAGATAAAGAGAGAGAGAGAGAGAGAGAGGGAGGGAGGGAG
>JAODKM010000025.1:18763354-18781616 GCA_026780845.1 Petrocephalus sullivani
TCCGTCTGTGATTGTTCTCATGCGCCCTGACCAGGCTCCGTCTGTGATTGTTCTCATGCGCCCTGACCAGGCTCCGTCTGTGATTGTTCTCATGCGCCCTGACCAGGCTCCGTGCACGAGACGGCTCCCTCCAGGCGCAGTACATCTGTAGCTATTGCTGATAGATACTATAAGCCAAAAACATTTAAGAATACTTTATATATTTCTACATGAGAGACAAATTACCTTCATACTTCTACACAAATATAAGCAAGTAATAGTTACAGAAAACATCTACAGAAATCAGTACACACATGAAATACAGATAACTGGAAATTATTGCTCAAGTGCTACTTTTTTCTCAGAACGACTGCATTACAAGACGATATTTGTATTTCGACAAACAATACAATAGTGACAGTACTGAGATCATTCAGACTGAGCCCATTTTCAGCCTTAAATGTGATGGTGTCCCTCTGAAGTGCCTTCCACTCTGTCACCCTCCAGTCTGCGAACCCCAGGCTCCCCACAGCCACGCGTGATGCCTGTGTACCGCCTGGGCGAAGACGCACACGACCCGCACATACACCTTCGATGCTGCAGGTGGCGCCATGCCACAGGCTGATGAAAACAAGCAGGCCTGTAACAGTGCTGTCGAAAAGCCCTCTCACCAGGTTCTCAGCAGGTTTCATTTGGTTCATGCTCCCATCCCACATTTTAAAACTGCTTTTTAAAATAATTTTTGGCAATTTCTAAATGATGCAAATCCTGTAATATATTTACACGTTGTCTTTGGACAGAATGCTCCATGAAAGAGAGGTTCACAGCATCACAAAATGAGATAAAGCTGCAGAGAGATAGGAAACCAGAGAAGGATTTTCCCAGTGAAAAAGGGAAATGCCACATCATCGCCAACAAGACCCCACCTAGCGTGTTTACGGGGGGGAAAGGGTTAAAGGGTGTTTATGGGGGGGCAATCAGTGCGGAGACGATGAAATCATGCGCCTCGATGCAAAGTGCAGGTGGGAGAAGCAGTTTTGGGGACGCGTGTGACATCGGCAGCCCCCCCCCCCGGGCCCTCACTGGCTCTCACCCGCCCCTCCGTGCCGGCACTACAGCTCCACCTGGATGGTGCGTTTCTGTCACCATACATCGGCCAGAAGCGTTCCTGTGAAGGGGGCCCATCCCATTCCACTCGCACCGTGGACTCTAAGCCTGACACCTACATGTGTGTTTGAAATCTCCATCATGGTCCACGCTGCTCAGCTCCTGACACACATGCTGTCTCTGGTGTGAAACACGTGTGCATTTCGTTTAGGAAACAGACCCTCGAGAAAAACAGGAAACAAGGAATCCAGTGGCACACACTGAAGCAGCACGGCAACAGTGCAGCCTGTATATATTTATACTCAGTCAGTGTGTGTGTGTGTGTGTGTGTGTGTGTGTGTGTGTGTGTGTGTGTGTGTGAAGCCTCCGCATCCCAGTCAGCTGGATGTTACTAAGCGAGGCAAAAAAATACATAACCAGAGTGAAACATCATAATAATAACAATAATAATAATGATAATACTACTACTACTCATAATAATACAAAAACAATCCATTCTAAAAAATAAAAAGCAAGCAGGAGCTGCAACGCTTGAAATGATACAGGTGTGGCATTCTCAGTAGGGGCATCGCTGCCCCCTGGTGGTCCATACCGGGGTGTGCTACTGCCAGCTCCACAGGCCACAGCAGCCTGACAGCCCACTAGTCCAGCACCGCCAGCTGCATCTCCTCTGATCTGTGTGATTTTAAAAGTTCTTTTAGGAATTTGAAATGGTAGCCATCTTTCTCGGGACGAGAGAGGGCGGGGTTGGCGGCTGTCGCCATGGCAGCGGGGAGGCTTAGTTGAGGACCGCGGAAGGCCCGTCGGGACGACGGGTCTGGATGATCTTCTGCTTGGGGCGTGCCACGTCCTCTTCCTCTGTCTCACTCTCGCACACGTGTACCACCACGCTGGGCGTCGACTCCGTGCCGGCACACAGCTCGTATTGCTCACCTACAGCACGAGAGAGAGACGGGGGCGGTGGGTCATAGGACGGCTTTAAATACAGCGCTATCCCTTTATGGCCCTGCCGGTACCACAGTCATCACCGGTGTGACTCTGCGCCACCGGGATCGCACTTAAGTCAACCACCTAATTATAAGACATAATTCATGTTGGAACCAGCTGAGGCACTGACAGGAGAGGAGACTCATTTCAGAAAGGGGGGGGCACCTCTGTTATGGTTTGGTTTTTTGTCGCGTGTCCTGATGGTAAAAGGTGGAAACACAAGCACGAGTTCCAGCTCTTAAAGGACACCCATGTATGTGCATTTGCAGAGGCTGAACATATACTTAACATATTATCAAAATATTTTTGCTTACATAAAGGGACAGGACATGCTATTCCTCCTAAAACTTGGAATAATAAGACTGTGATATAATACTGTCCAAAAAGTGAGAAATACTGCGATATTAATTTTAGGTCACAGGGCCCACCTCTAATTGGAGTCAAATTTAGCTCATTAAAAGAGCTAATTATCCAAGACGTTCGCATATTCTTGCCAACAAATTACATGTCGAAATTTTGAAATGGCTCTTATTTTTATTGTTGAAATTTCTCCATCCCGTTATGCTAATCACAAACCAATAATATAACTGAAGCTAATTATGAAAACAATTTCTTGCTCTTACCCAAGGAGTAGTAACAGGCAAAGAGACGAGATCACAGTTGCCAAGGAAATGTGATAAGCGGCTTCTTACACTGCTGCCAGCAGGAGTCTGCCAGCAGGAGTAAAAACAAGGACTGTACTCTGGCTTTCGCAAACGGCCAGCAGAGGGCAGACTGAAACTACCTGTCCTGCCACTTACCGCCAGCAGAGGGCAGACTGAAACCACCTGTCCTGCCACTTACTGCCAGCAGAGGGCAGACTGAAACCACCTGTCCTGCCACATACCGCCAGCAGAGGGCAGACTGAAACCACCTGTCCTGCCACTTACCGCCAGCAGAGGGCAGACTGAAACCACCTGTCCTGCCACTTACCGCCAGCAGAGGGCAGACTGAAACCACCTGTCCTGCCACTTACCGCAGGCAGAGGGCAAACTAAAGCCACAGTTTGGAAAATCAGTTCTGGTATGGAGCTGATGCTAGGCATTACCTGAACGAACCAACCCACATAAATGGGCCCACGGAGTTAGTATTATGGCACCTCTCTAAGCTAATCCTGCAATGCTGATATATTGTTCAGTACAGACTTTCATCTCCCACAGATAAAGTTACACCAGTTATGATTTTTTATTATAATGCTGGTACACCAATGTCATTAATAGTATCTGTAATAGCGTCAGGCAGTCTGAGTGGGTTAGTGCTTTGTCAGCTTCAGCATCTTCCGTTTAATCGTCGCTGAGGTCACATGACTGCCGTGCCGCTGCTGTGTCACACTGACACCAGGGCCCCGTGGAGACCGGAGCCCAGAGAAGCTGCCTCACCTGGGCCCAGCTTGGCCACAGCACACAGCAGGTCATAGTTGATGACGGGCGTGGCGTCCTCACTCTGGCTCCAGCCAACAGGCGGGGACGCGGGGGGTGAGATCAGGAACTGCTTCACCGGCTGGGGGGGCGCCAGGTAGGCCTTGTCAATGTCCTCACCGGAGTTCTGCACCTGGGGGGGGGTGTGGGTGTGACAATGACCTCAGCAGTGTGTGTTTGCTGAATGCCTGTGTTAATAGTACACACAGCACTGATACGCCATCACTGACATCGCACATGATTAGACACTCAAATACACGCCGCACGAATGCCCACCCTGCCCCCTACAGGCTACAGCCGCACATTGCACCCGCCACAAGTGCCATACCTGGGCGAAGTAGAGTTTCAGCTTCCTCCCATTAAACTCGGATTCGTGGAGCTCGATGCGCGCGCGGGCCGCCGCCTCTGGTCCGCTGAAGCTGATGCGGACCCGGCAGAAGCTCTTGAACATCTGGAAGGATATCTGCTCATCGTAGTTCCTGAAGAGTGCCTCGAAGCGCTCCTGGAAATACCAGCAGGGGGCACTGCTAAGTCACCGTCATTGGCATTATCATTATGTCTGTCATAACTGTGCTGTTTAGCCCACATTTCTATGAGATTTACAGTCTTAACCCACTTACACAGCAGGTTGCTTTACTGCAGAACTCAAAAGGTACAAGAGCAGCGCTCTCCAGGCCACGTGCCCAGAGATTATCGCACCCAAGGCTGCTGCACTGAGCATGTGCAATACCGGCCCTGAGCCACTTAAATCCAGTCCCAAACATGGAGGACTGTTTTGCCAGAATTGCAACTTCATTCATCAGTCATGTGTCTCTGAAAGCTACAGACAGATTCATCGAGTGCCGGTCTGATGTAAGCAAAATTTTAACATTTCAATTTTCACCAAAATAAAGTGAAAAAAAATCCTTTTTAGTCATACATCGGTCTGGCTAATTTCTGCGATGAACACAGACACATCACCTGCTCTCCGTCTCCAAAAATGCTGCATTCATGTTATCAGAGTAATTATAAAGCCAGCAAGAGCCACCTGCAAGCATCAAAATGGGCATTGAAATGCCAGGAAAGACAGGGAAGCAATTAGTCAGCCCCCCGAGCCCCCCTAAGCCCCGCCCCCCAGGTCCTGAGGTTACAGTCACTGTGACACGGCTGGCAGGAGAAAAGACAGGAGCAGTAACACTAAATAATTCAGGGAGCAGATATCAGCTTCCAGTGCAGCTCAGAGGTACCGGATTCCGGGGGGTGGGCCGGGAAGAGCAGTGCAGGGACCAGCCACTGCTGAGAGTGCTGCTGGATGGCACGGGCCTGGGTCCGAGCTGCGTGACATCATACACGGCACAGACACGCGGCTCCTGTGTCCCTTACGAGCTGCACGATGTCACACACGGCACAGACACGCGGCTCGCGTGCCCCTGTCCGAGCTGCGTGACATCACACACGGCACAGACACGCGGCTCGCGTGCCCCTGTCCGAGCTGCGTGACATCACACACGGCACAGATACGCGGCTCGCATGCCTCTTGTGTACGTGGCCCTGTGTATTTGTCACTGTCCTGCAGGGGGTAGGTGTCCACTCCAAGGTGTCCATTGCACAGAAACTCACCAAACCAAAATTCCACCACCTCCTAGGGTGACTGGAGCAGGAGCGGCTGGGAAGCAGCCACACATTTGGCACACATGGGTAAGGGCCCCCCAAGAACCCCAAGCTTCCAAAAAGTCACTGACAGGAAAAAGCAGCCAGTGCAACTCCAGTGAACTAAGTTTTATTTTGGGAGAGAAAGGGAGAGAGGATGAAGGCCAAGCCACTACCGACTGATCGCTACTGTTCGGCTGGCAAAATAATTTCAGATGCGTGTATGAGGCATAAAACCACCAGTGACAGAATGTGCACTGCAGCACGATACTAAAGATCCCTCCATAAAGTCCGATATGAAGAAAGCGAACAAGTGGGAGCATGATGGAATCTTTGCAAGATAAAGCATATGTGTGTGCAGAGCGCGGTAATACAGTACAGCACTGACGCGCACTACTCCAGCAGTGCCCTGACATGTAACACTGATGATTTATAGCAGTGCTGTACCACAGAATTCACAGAAAGTTCCCAGTGCACAAGTTTACTGCAGTGCTAGACTGCCAGGGTGTGTAATATAAGAAGCAGTCTTATTAATAAGTGTTTTACTGACATAATGACATGTGGAGTTTATCAGCCTCACAGCCTTAGGGAAAAAGTTGATCCTCAGTCTGGAGGGTCAGGTCCTGATGTTACGTGGCCTCCTGCCCAAAGGTTCCCTCACAACACAGGAAGACAGTCCATAGCCAGGGTGCGTAGGGTCCCTCACGGCACAGGAAGGAGGGCAGGTGGTCCATAGCCAGGGTGCGTAGGGTCCCTCACGGCACGGGAAGGAGGGCAGACGGTCCATAGCCAGGGTGCGTAGGGTCCCTCATGGCATGGGAAGGGGTGGTAGATGGTCCATAGCCAGGGTGCGTAGGGTCCCTCATGGTACGGGAAGGAGGGCAGACGGTCCATAGCCAGGGTGCGTAGGGTCCCTCATGGCACGGGAAGGGGTGGTAGATGGTCCATAGCCAGGGTGCGTAGGGTCCCTCATGGCACGGGAAGGAGGGCAGACGGTCCATAGCCAGGGTGCGTAGGGTTCCTCATGGCACGGGAAGGCTGCTACCACTGATCCTCTGTGCAGACTGCAGAGCATGTCTGTCTGTGGCAGAGCAGTTACAGTACCACACAGTGATGCAGGAAGTGATAATGCTCTCAACCACACACCTGTAGATGGATGTGAGGACTGAGGGACCAAGGCCAGCACACTTCGGTCACCTCAAGAAGCAGAGGTGTGGTATATATAATGTGTACCCTATACCCTAACCCTATACCCTAACCCTGTACCCTATCCCCAAAACTGTAACCCTATACCCTAACCCTGTAGCCTATACCCTAACCCTGTGCCCTATACCCTAACCCTATACCCTATAACCTAACCCTATCCCCGAAACCCTAACCCTGTAGACTATACCCACACCCTGTGCCCTATACCCTAACCCTATACCCTAACCCTGAACCCTACAGCCAAACCGCCAGACAGATTTGACTGTATAAACGAATAAGGATGAAGGAAAGACTGTAATTAAGTTAGAGCTCTACATATGATTAAATGCTCATAATTACAATTACTAAAATGAAAATCAATCTGAAAGTGTAACCTTAATTCCAGATTTCCCTAGAAAATACAGAAAAGTATGTCAGTTTTTTTTAAACAGTAAAAAGCATTTGTTAATTCACAGGTATTTGTATGCAGATGAGGGTTCATGTGACACACTACCTACATTCACGCCGAGAGCAACAAACACATTTCCATCCACTGCTCTTACCTAACCCTGCCCCCCCCCCCCCCGCCCCCCCCCCCCCCCCCCACCCCTCCCCCCCCCCCCCCACCCACCCTCACCATCAGGGTTTGCACACTGCCACTGCACTCTCCTGACAGTAAGGGGGCGCTGTTCACCTGGCACAGAGACCCCCAGGTGTGCAACCCTAAACCACTCTTCACTTATTTAGGCTGGCTTCCCAAAGGGGTGGGGTCTCAGCCCCGGACAGCAGCTGTGTTTGGGTCCATGCACTCCCTTCGTAATGACTTCCAGTGCTGCAGTAGCCCTGCTCACTGACCTTGCCAGTGAATCACACATTGGCTTCATTTACACAGAGTTTCTGAGGTCAGAGGTCAGCTGGAGGCTCTGCTCTGTAGGAATACGCTCTCTGTTTCTCGCACTGGGTCTGCTGGGTGCTCACCAAGCAGTGCCACTCGCTAAGCGCACTCCATCTGCTGGCGGGCTTTCTTACTGTCTCCATGGCAACTGCTGAGTCACTGCGTTTGACTGGACACAAAGGCCTCAACGTGCAGCATGACTCTGCTAAATGTTTGAAAACATCTGAAGGTCGATATGGGAAGGAGGATAAAGGGAAGGCGCCCAGATCCAAGTGGCAGAGACGAGATCCATTGCAGTGAGCACTGCTTCTCAGCGAGAAGGTGCCTTCATTTTGTCTCCAAGGAATCGGGGCACCTGGTATGATTCATCATCTGACATTAATAAGTCATGACTTACGAAACATATGCTTTCATTCAAAGCAAATATAACAAGCTGGTGTTTAACCGAAATGCTCTTTACACCAATTCTGGCCCAACGGCAGGATGAGGAGGTCCCAGCAGAACCAGAGGAATTTGTTAAAAAGATCTGGCAGCCATCGGTATTCGAGAGCAAAAACGGAGCTTGCTGCAACTCTGAAGACAACAGATCCACCAAGAAGCAGAAACACCTTAATTTCCAGTGCGATGGTCCTGGAGAGTGTAAGTGGGAGCTTTGGCAGGGTGATACAGATGCACCCACATCGTTCCAGGGTTCAATCAGAGGAGATGTGAAGATGGGAAAACAGGAGCTGTTCAGTCCTTTGGAAAGCTCAGCAAAGTCCGGGTCCTACTGAGAAACACCAGAGCACCACAGAGACTTCGCTCTGGGTAGACTGCCTCCATGTTAAATGCAGAGGACACATTTCATTGTTGTGCACTGTGTGCTGTGGTTTGTCGACAAGGGCAATCAATCACCTTTCACTTCACTTAAAATACCACCAGGCTAACTGCTGGAATGCTCTAGGAGACTGCAAGTAGACCCAAACTAGTATTACTGGTGTAATTAACAGTCTCCGGTGGGACTCCGGAGTGACTGCAATACTGACTAGAGCAGTGACTGCAATACTGATTGCAATACTGACTGCAATACTGACTGGAGCAGTGACTGGAGTACTGATTGGAGTAGTGACTGGAATACTGACTGGAGCAATTACAGCAGCATTGACTGGAGCAGTGACTGGAAAAGTGACTGCAATACTGACTGGAGCAGTGACCGGAGTACTAACTGGAGCAGTGACCAAAGTACTGACTGGAGCAGTGACAGGGGTAGTGACTGGAGTACTAACTGGAGCAGTGACTGGAGTACTGACTGCAATACTGACTGGGGCAGTGACTGCAATACTGACTGGAGTACTGATTGGAGCAGTGACTGGAGTACTGACTGGAGCAGTTACTGGAGTACTGACTGGAGCAGTTACTGGAGTACTGACTGGAGTACTGACTGGAGCAGTGACTGGAAAAGTGACTGCAATACTGACTGGAGCAGTGACCGGAGTACTAACTGGAGCAGTGACTGGAGTACTGACTGCAGTCTTGAATGGAGTACTGACTGGAGCAGTGACTGCAGTCTTGAATGGAGCACTGACTGGAGCACTGACTGCAGTCTTGAATGGAGCACTGACTGCAGTACTGACCGGAACAGTGACTGGAGAACTAACTGGAGCAGTGACCGGATTACTGACTGGAGCAGTGACTGCAGCATTGACTGTAGCAGTGACAGGGGTACTGACTGGAGCAGTGGCTGCTGTACTGACTGGAACAGTGACTGGAGTACTAACTGGATCAGTGACTGCAGTGCTGACTGGGGGACTGACTGGCGCAGTGACTGCAGTATTGATTGGAGCAGTGACTGGAGCAGTGAGTGCGGTAATGACTGGAGCAGTGACTGGAGTACTGACTGGAGCAGTCACTGCAGTCTTGAATAGAGCAGTGACTGCAGTACTGACTGGAGCAGTGGAGCAGTGAGTGCGGTACTGACTGGAGCGGTGACGAGCAATGACTGCAATACTGACTGGAGCAGTGACTGGAGCATTGACTGGAGTACTGTCTGGAGCAGTGACTGCAGTACTGTCTGGAGCGGTGACTGGAGCAGTGACTGGAGCGGTGACTGGAGCAATGACTGCAATACTGACTGGAGCAGTGACTGGAACATTGACTGGAGTACTGTCTGGAGCAGTGACTGCAGTACTGACTGGAGCAGTGACTGGAGCAGTGACTGCAGTACTGTCTGGAGCAGTGACTGCAGTACTGACTGGAGCAGTGACTGGAGTACTGTCTGGACCAGTGACTGCAATACTGACTGTAGTGCTGACTGGAGCAGTGACTGCAATACTGTCTGGACCAGTGACTGCAATACTGACTGGAGCAGTGACTGTAGTCTTGAATGGAGCAGTGACTGCAGTGACTGCAATACTGACTGGAGCAGTGACTGCAGTCTTGAATGGAGCAGTGACTGCAGTACTGACTGGAACAGTGACTGCAGTGCTGACTGGAACAGTGACTGCAGTGCTGACTGGAGCAGTGACTGGGGTACTGACTGGAGCAGTGACTGCTGTACTGACTGGAGCAGTGACTGGGGTAGTGACTGCGGTACTGACTGAAGCAGTGACTGCAGTATTGATTAGAGCAGTGGAGCAGTGAGTGTGGTATTGACTGGAGCGGTGACTGGAGCAATGACTGCAATACTGACTGGAGCATTGACTGGAGTACTGTCTGGAGCGGTGACTGCAGTACTGTCTGGAGCGGTGACTGCAATACTGACTGGAGCAGTGACTGCAATACTGACTGGAGCAGTGACTGGAGTACTGTCTGGACCAGTGACTGCAATACTGACTGGAGCAGTGACTGCAGTCTTGAATGGAGCAGTGACTGCAGTACTGACTGGAACAGTGACTGCAGTACTGTCTGGAGCAGTGACTGCAGTACTGACAGGAGCAGTGACTGGAGCAGTGACTGCAGTACTGACAGGAGCAGTGACTGCAGTACTGTCTGGATCAATGACTGCAGTACTGACTTTAGCAGTGACTGGAGCATTGACTGGAGTAATGTCTGGACTACTGTCTGGGGCAGTGACTGCAATACTGACTGGAGCAGTGACTGCAGTACTGTCTGGAGCAGTGACTGCAGTACTGACTTTAGCAGTGACTGCAGTACTGACAGGAGCAGTGACTGGAGCAGTGCCTGCAGTACTGACAGGAGCAGTGACTGCAGTACTGACTTTAGCAGTGACTGGAGCAGTGACTGCAGTACTGACAGGAGCAGTGACTGCAGTACTGTCTGGATCAATGACTGCAGTACTGACTTTAGCAGTGACTGGAGCATTGACTGGAGTAATGTCTGGACTACTGTCTGGAGCAGTGACTGCAATACTGACTGGAGCGGTGACTGGAGCAGTGACTGCAGTCTTGAATGGAGCAGTGACTGGAGTACTGTCTGGACCAGTGACTGCAATACTGACTGGAGCGGTGACTGGAGCAGTGACTGCAGTCTTGAATGGAGCAGTGACTGCAGTACTGACTGGAGCAGTGACTGCAGTACTGACTGGAGCAGTGACCTCTCCCTCACTCAGAAGGTGCCAGGGGCTAATGGTCGACTTCTCCGAGCAGGGTGACAATGGAGAGGCAACCCCACGGTAGAGGCCAGCACCATACTGTACCACATGCAGGAGGTTACCACTGTACCACAAGGCAGAGGTCAGTGGCATACCACACAGTGGGGGTCACCGTCATACCACACAGTGGGGGTCACCGTCATACCACACAGTGGGGGTCAATGCCATACCATACGCCAGGGAATCAGCACCATATGACACAGAGGAGGTCACTACCATACCAGATGCAGGGGGTCAGCTCCATACCACACGGCGGAGGTGAGCTCCTTAATTACTGCTCCCCCTAGTGACCAGCAGCCAAAACAGCTTTTTTTGTACACAATGCTGTGGAATGCAAAACAAGCAGGAATCTGGCATTGAGGGGAAGTTCCCAGACATCACGATTTATCAAATGTATCTAATTTAACTAAAATACACGGTTTTACCTGAAATAACCTCCAGTCTAATCCCAGGAAAAGTACACCTTCCGGAAGCTTCTGCCTGAAAATCCAAGTTCCTCAACCACTGCAGCAACAGCTGCTCATGTTGCCATCATCTTCATCCCCCTCATCTTCATCCTCCACTACTGTAAACAATCCCCGCTAGGCTGTGTGCCTTCACCTTTATGTGCAGCTCTTTCCCACACGCCAGGATCACGCAGCAGCCAGAGAGCTCTGAGATCAGTCTCATCAGAACAGCGACCCGGTGCAGATAATCTCATCTCTCTGGGGCGGCCGAGAGCGGCGATTATCGGGCATGAGCCATGCAGACGTAATCAACAAGACACAGGAGCCACCCTGAACTCATTACTGGCCTAAAATGAGGACCCCCCAACAGGCGGAGTGTTGGGTAGACTACAGGGGGCGCTGTAGCGTGGGATCGGGGCATGTGAAAAAGGAGGGTACTGACAGAGCGATTGCAGGGAGTGGTGGATGTGGGACGGATTGAAACAGACAGCATTCATGCTTGAGAGAGGGTGTGGACAATCATCCAATTATCACGTGTGACTGAAAGTGAAACAGGGCTCCGATGAAAGCAAACCGGGTCCGTTAGTATATACAGCCCAAATGCGTTGCTCCGCTAACACGTGCGCTATATCGAGGGGGCGCCCGGCACTGCGTCTGACCGCACCTGACCGCACATAACGCGTCTGACCGCGTCTAACCGCAGCCGCTCCTCTGCACGCATACACATTGCTCACCGACACGGGGAAATGTACCCCAATTAATAATACATTAATTGCCACCAGGCATGTATGCGCCTTTCCTATATGCCGACGAAGGAATTTCATTAATTAAGCACCGCAAAATGAAACATAAATGAATGATAGATAATAAGACCACTTAAAAGAAAC
The DNA here is from genome assembly GCA_026780845.1 of Petrocephalus sullivani. NCBI lineage: Eukaryota > Metazoa > Chordata > Actinopteri > Osteoglossiformes > Mormyridae > Petrocephalus > Petrocephalus sullivani. The sequence goes on from JAODKM010000025.1 coordinate 18,775,516, forward strand.
GCCACAGCCAAAGACATCAGTGCGGTGTGAGGGAGCCGCCGGCGGCGGGCGGTCAGCCCGCAGCCCCGGCGCCTACCTGCATCTTTGCCGACGTGAAGACCTCGGCGTCCACCTCGCAGGCGATGAGCGTCAGCATCTCCAGCTTCATGTTTATCGATGGCATGCCCCTGATCAGCCCGGATCAGCCCTGTATGCAACCGTGTAGGTCCGGACTGGCTGCCGGAACCCGCAACTGCACCGAGACGAGCATTGACGTCATTCCCCCCCCCCTCGCGGAGACGCGCACTGAGCACTGCGGACACTGCTTCCTGCAGCACCGGCCTCGGTACTGCCTCTCCCCTTTTACCTATCGCTCTCTCCCCCTCCTACTGCCTCTCTGCCCTCTTCCTGCCTCTCTCCCCATCTCCTACCCCCCAGCATCTCTCTCCCTCTCTCCTGCAGCATCTGCCTCACTGCTGCCTTCCCCCCCAAACTATCACTTTCCCCCCTCCTCCTGCCTTTCTCCCTCACCTGCTTCCTCTCCTCCTCCTGCCACTCCCCCCTCCTCCTCCTGCCTCTCTCCCCCACCTCCTTCTTCCCCCTCCTCCTGTCTCTGCCCCCTCCTCCTCCTGTCTCTCTCCCTCACCTCACCTCCTTCTTCCAACCCATCCTGCTGTCTCTCTCCTCCTGCCTCTGCCCCCTCCTCATCCTGCCTCTCTCCCCCACCTCCTTCTTCAACTTCTCCTTCTCCTCCTGCTTCTCCCCCAGTCCTCCTCTCTCTCCTTCTCCTCCTTTTTCTCCTCCTCCTCCTGCTAGTCTCCCACACCTCCTGCCTCTACCCAGTCCTCCTCTCTCTCCCCCACCTCCTGTCTCTCTCCCCTTCCTCCTCCTGTTGCAGCGGCACTGACCTGTATGTGACCTGGTGTGTGACCCCCATGCCCCCCCAACATCTGTGCGTCTGCCCCGTGGTGCCTTTGATGAGGCATTTCCTGAGCAGCAGAGTCTGTACGCCTCATTCACACCAGCAGCATGGAACGCGCACGCCAGGGAACACGGCTTCATTGCTCCCGTTTCACTCAATCGTCCAAGTGCCCTTGGCTCAAACTTAATAAAAGGCAAAGTTAGCCTAGTTGTTTGAAGCAGTTCAGTCGAGGGCCCCGGAGATGTCTGTCCTTGGAGCAGAGATGCCACCTCCAGCCTCAGCTGAAAACGCCTCCCCCCTATATCAAACCTCCCTAAATGTTAGTGTTCTCAGCCCTTGCATAAGAACACAGCTTGGCCTTTACGCTCTCTGCCGTGAGCTGGAAGGCTGAGATTAGAGAGAAGCCCTGGCTCTAACACCCCCTGCTGGTAGGTCTCACAATTGCCCTGCTGACACACAGGCAGGACCCCCAGACAAAACATGGCTGTCTCCATGTCACCGAAACAGGGGCATAGAGGCTGCAGCCACAATGTAAAATCTGTACAGTGAAACTTGTCAAGGGAATGACAGCCACCAAAGAGCCAGTACCTGACTGGTGGGTAGTGGTTTATCCGCGGTAAACCGCGCTAACAGAGAACATGAAGCAGTAACACAGCCCGACGCAGCCTGGCTGCAGTGGCCAGCGCCAGCGCCTCTCAGTGGCGAATGACAGTGGCTGCAGTGGTACGGTACCTAACTGAGGCCGGGGATTCATCCAATCAGCACTGCAGCTGTGGTGAATGTAGGCCAAGGTATTCATGAAGGGGAGGGGGGGAGAGAGAGAGTGAGTGAGAGGGAAGGAGAGGGAAAGGGGGAGAGAGCAAGGGAGGGATGGAGAGGGAAAGGAAGAGAGAGAGAGAGCGAAGGAGAGGGAATGGGGGAGAGAGAGGGATAGAGAGCAAGGGAGGGACGGAGAGGGAAAGGGGGAGAGAGAGGGAGTAAGAGTGAAGGAGAGGGAAAGGGGGAGAGAGAGGGAGAGAGAGCAAGGGAGGGATGGAGAGGGAAAGGGGGAGAGAGTGGGAGAGAGAGCAAGGGAGGGATAGAGAGGCAGAAGGATGGGTGTAAAGGAGGATAGAGAGAATGAGAAACGGATGAAGAGAAAGATGAGCGAAGCTGACCCTCACGTTTATGACCGTTTTCTCCTGGGGGTGAAAGCTCCTTTCCGATCACCGGGTGATCCCCCCCCATTGGGGTGGTCCCCCCCACAAGGTCGGCAAAATGGAGTCCCTGCCAAACTGCAGCCTGACCTTCCAGCTGACCCAGTGTGAGCGCGTCAAAGCCAAAGCACATTAACGTCAAGAAGAACGAAATCCCAGCCAGAACCAAAGCCTGTAGTCACACCTGCCTGCTGGATGGCAGAGCGGCGCAGGATTAAATGCCGCATTAAATGCGGATGCGGTTTGCCTGACTGCGCTGGGTGACACAGTCAGGTGGACACTCCTGCAGCACCGCTACAAACAGGAGCCACTTTGGGGTCGCAATGCCTCAGTCACAGTGACTCATTTGAGGGGATTTGGGGTGAACTTCACAGCCGTGGTTTAGAGGGGGCCGGGTGGTCAAGGGAATGCTGGGTAATGAGATTACAAGGGCAGAAAATGAAATACCCCCCCTTCCCTGGATGCAACACAAGCCAACTGTCTCAGCTCAAGAGTGACAGATAAAGATGTGTGAACAACACTTATGGATCATTATGCAAATTACTGAGTGTGTACAAACTTTTGTAGGAAATGGTGTGCTTATGTGTATGCTTGTGATTGTGTGTGCATGTGTGTTTGTGTGCATGTTTATGTATACGTCTGTGTTTATGTGTATGTGATTGTGTGTGTTTATATGCGTGTGCTTGTGTTTATGTGATTGTGGGTGTTTATCTATGTGTGTGCTTGTGTGCGCGTGTTTATGTGCATGTGTGTGCTAGTGTGTGTATGTGTGCGTTTAATTATGTGCGTGTTTCTGTGTATGTGTGTTTATGTGTGTGCATGGCGTGTGGCCCTGTAACACATAAACCCTGCAATCCAGCTGCAAATATAGATTCAAATCCAGATGTTGCTTCATCTGCTGACCATCAACCCAGAAAGATGGCGGAGCAGGCTGTGCTCAGGGCCGCCGATATCCCGGCACAGACCGACCCGGAGAGACCGAGAGGTGGGGCGCGCTGAGCTCAGGGCCGGCGATGTCTCGGCCCGGAGAGACCGAGAGGCGGGGCGCGCTGGGCTCAGGGCCGGCGATGTCTCGGCACAGACCGGCCCGGAGAGACCGAGAGGCGGGGCGTGCTGTGCTCCGAGCTGCCGGAGTGTCGGCAGAGGCCGGCCACAACAGCTCATGCAGCTTTGGCCAATTAGCTAAAAGCCACATGTGAGATTCATTCAGAAAAACAAGGCTTTGTTCACCAGCAATTGGGGGTCACTGAAAGCTACTGTGTGGTATAGAGAGCCTCAGTGCACACTTCTTCAGCACAAAAGGCACATTTGTGCAAACACAGCATGCTTTTGGGTTCTTATACTGAGCACTGACCCACTGGGCCTCGGGGTGGGGGGGGACGTTCTCACCCGCTGGCAGTCCTCCTCAAACACGGCCTCATGGACCCCGCAGGCAAACAGTGACGTGGGCAGGTCACTCAGGTCCATCATCTCGTCGGCATCCTTCTCCTTCTCCCCAAAGACCATCTCCTTGGAGCCATTATTGCACGAGCTGGCCCCCTCTCCCAGCATAACAGCTGAGCAGTGGCACTGTGAGGCAGCAGCTACATATTATTCATTACATTTTCACTGGTCACTGGTTCCAAGTTGGAATTGTAGAGTTACTGTTGTTTGCAGTTACCAAACCTGATTCCGGTACGTGGCGCTACACTGACCTCTGCTGGTAAAACAGCCGTAACGCATTTTGAGAAAATACACGGACACCTTAGAATGATCAGAAGAAGATGGATTTCCTGCTTATATTTAATGTTGCCTTCCGTTTTAAAATTAATGTTTACCTAACTTACAAAAACACTGTATATTGTTATATCATGTTCATCTAACTTCATTAAAGTTAAGGCCGTAAATACAGTACGTTTCAAAAGACACACAGTACAGGATCAAATAATATGGATAATACAGCGGCTCTTACAGGTATGAATAACCTGTAAGAAATGGTCCAGCTGGAAGTTTAAATTATAAGTACTGGCACCAAGTGAAATATAGCGGACGTAAAAGCGGCCTTTACAGAGGGGATAAGACCGCCTGATGTCAGTCACGCAGAGCGCACCCCGTGTCATAATGACAGCCGAGCGTCAATGCTTGGAACATTAAAACGCATTCTTTGCAAGTCGCAATCACAAATGAAACGCCGACTATAATTTCTTTTTCACCAATTAAATTCACGATGGGAGGTGACTTTGGAGAAAAAACGAAAACAACAGCGAAGACGAAGACGGAGCAGCAAGGAACAGAAGCCGACAGTGAATCACTCACCGCTGTTTCCGATCGGTGCCACGGATCGCGAGGCGGGGGCTTTATATTTACTGCGAGCGAAACGCACCCCACAGAAATGAACTTAATTCCGATATTTGCAGCTTGCAGGTCAATCCCAGTTGGGGTGTGCAGGTGCCGCCCACTGCATACAGACTGACCAATAGCATTCCACACCAGGGCGCGGCTCCACCAATCTAAGCCCGGAGGTATCGTGGGGGCGTGGCCGTGAAGTTAGGCAGCAGGGCCGGGGTGGCGTCCGGGTCGCCGTGCACTGCAGCCTCTTTACACAGCCCGGCAGCAGCCGCCTGTTGCACGGACACCTGCTGCGTGCGTGTGAGGGCTTTGCAGTCCTGTGCATCGTTACAACCGTGTGTCAGTCGCAGATGCTGAAATACATGTATAGGTCCATTGTTACTTATTTATTTATTTGTTTGTTTGTTTTTTAATAGATGCCAATTTCGGACACTCGCCGTGCTGAAAATGAGGTTTGTTGGTTGTGCGTCCCTGTTCTTGATGTTGAATTTCCTTCCCAGTCATGTAATGAGAGTAGTCCATTTGCTAGTAAATGTCATTTCCTCATAAACGGTGTGAAATGCTTTACTCTCACCACAAATAGATAAATGTAACGATTTCCTGGTGCAGATGAGGCGCTTGGGAAGCAGACAGGGAACGGCGCTCAGCTCAGCCGGCATCATATCCCCCTGCCATCGGCGCTCAGCCGGCAGTGCCGACGCTCACCCAGAATCGGCACCAGTATGCCTGCAGTCTGGGGAGCATGGGCACACCTTTCTCATCCCAGTCTGCTGTGAAAAAAACAAGGTCTTGGGTTATCAGTCCTGTCGGGAAGGACATGAGCGGTTTTGCATTAACTCTGTGAATAATTAAAAGCTTACATATTCTGTGTTCACCGTTTCCGTGGAATGTGTGCTGGGGGGGACATGGCCAGCACCACAAGCTCACTGTTGCCAGGACAGTGTGGCCAGCCTTACGGAAGTAGAACAGCACCCGGCAGGCAGTGGAGAGTCTCGGCGAGAAGACCGGGCAGGGGAAGCTGCCGGGATCGCGACCATGGGCTGTACAACCAGCACGGGCGTCCAGAGGCAGAGCTCCCCCACTGGCTTACCTAAAGACAGCACAGGTAGGGGGCTCTCACCGTTTTGGGAATGTGGGAAGGGTGAACTGTTACAGATTTCCTGTCCAGGGGTGCATTTCCCAAAAGCCCCCATTAGCAGCTTAAGTGGTCAGACCTGTTCAGGTGCATGCTTCCATTAAAATGTAGTCCTCACCTTTTGGGAAGCGTTCCCCGGGGTATGTAACTTCAAGGCCTCATTTAAAAGCCATGAAGCCCGTACACTCTTCCCCCAGGATTCTACTTTTTATGGCATGCCGGCACCGGACTGTGTTTCATTTAGGCTTCTGTCATGGAAAAGCACCACTGGTTAGCTCAGTAAACCCGGCGACTGAGCCCGGGTAATGAGTAACTAGTGGTTGCCGAGCATTTGGACGCAGGCAAGCAGCGTTTCGGGGCTGTCTCGTCTTCCTGACCACATGACCGGCTGGAATACGCGGCTCAGTGCTGTGTCGCTGTCTCCCCGTACCACAGGGGTCTCCAACTCCAGTCCTGGAGGGCCCGAGTCCTGCACATTTTTGGGTTTACCCTCATTTAACACACCTGATTCAACTCACTGTGCTAATTACCACACAGCACT
>JAODKM010000025.1:18781629-18794776 GCA_026780845.1 Petrocephalus sullivani
TCATTTGTGATGGAACAGGGGAAGAACTAAGCTACACAGGACTCCGGCCCTCCAGGACTGGAGTTGGAGACCCCTGCCGTACCAGCACGCTGCTCATTTGGTGGGGTGGCTGTGGCCTTTTGCGTTTCCTTACTCGGCACAATCACAGCGACTCCCTGACCACTGTGAGCTTCAGATAGGAGAAAGCACAGCAGAACACACCAGCCTGCTGAAGGCTTCGGCGAGCTCAGCGATGGGCGCCAAGGGTATACTCTGGGATGAGAACAAACCCTTCACCGTCACCTCTAAAGACAGCTGAGAGGGGACTGAGTCCTAAATGTGCCTCTCAACCCTGAGCAGACGCCTCGTTGATGTGGATAACCTGTGTCCTATTGTCACGACGCTCCCTGTTGCAGAGACGAATGCGACGAATGCGACGCTGCTCCTCGCTGACGTGGCCCAAGACCCGGCGGCCCCGGATGGTTGGTACCACACTCCCACGCCCAGTTAACCCATTAAGGCCAATTCATACTTCAATTTTCCACGTTAACTTTCGGTCACAGGCAAGGGGACCTGACATAAATTTCCTTATCAGGGGTTGGCTACGGACAACTGCGGTTGGTGCATGTGTAGCCTACATTTTTATGGCTGGCGGAAACCGCGCGTGTTGACTGTACATGTGCAAGATAATCAACTAGGTATATCCAGTAGGTGGCCGCACCGACTTGGCAGACCAGCCTGTCCAATCCGACTGATAATAATAATTGATACTTTTATTAATCCCCATGGGGAAATTCTCTTTTCACCTCCCCCAGCCTTGCTCTCCTTGAGAACAATATTCTGATCACAAGAAAGAGACTTAGTCCACTGAGCCACACACACATTAAATCATTTCACTATTGCACTATAGGTATGTAAGCTTTGTCCATTTGATTTATTCGATTCAAAACAATAAACATGTTCTTCTGCTCTAAATACATGTTGCAATAAGACTTGCAACTTGCTCTTATGAACCTTCTTGCTTCCTGCTTTGGCATAAGTTTCATTCCGACTAAGAAGATGACATCTGTCCTCTGCTGGTCTGGGGGAATATTGCAGTATGCATGCGCTATCCCTAACCATCTGGATCCTCAGCAAAATGTTGTATGAACACAAGCAGCCGTGCGTACGACTGTCCCCAGCACGGGAGCACATGAAACAGCACTTGCAAAGCGTGAAGTATGAACTAGGCTTTAGGTGTCCAGTGGATGGCTGGCTCAGTGGTGCTCCTGTACAAGAGGTTCTGGACAGGCCCGGTACAGCCCTGTCGGAGCCAAAATGTGCTGAGGAAGCCGGAGACGGCAGGCAAAAGCTGGAACAGTCAGTCCCACACAGATGTGCATGGTCCTCCCATCACCATGGTAACCGGCGCTCAGTGAGATTCGAAATCCCATCTTTGCACCGGGGGAAATGTCAGTCTTCCAGTGGCTGGACCCCCTATCCAAGTCTGGAAAATTAACATTTTATTTCATGACTACAATTATGTTAGTGGTCAGAATTCACATTCTGGAGGGATTATAAAAGGGCACCAGTTACAGGGTATGCCTCCTCCCCCACCAGACAAACGCAATGGCCAGGGGCCGGAGCTGGACGTGGGGATGGAGGAGGAGCGCATGCAGGCTGGTGCTGTCACCGGTACCCCCGCCCACCCGTCGCCCCCCACACACACACAGTACAGAGTCCCTGTAGATGAAGCTGCATTCGCAGGGAGCAATCTCGCCTCCCTGAAGGCCAGCTGTGAGGTGCCTGTCTGCGGAGCCTCTGGGGGTGAGTGCAGGGCTCCCATTATGGGGGGGGGGGGGGCACCAGCCAGGCCCTTTCACAGATACTCTCCTTTGGCCTGTGTTATTTAGCAGCCTCTCAGCTCCAGGTTGTCCATGTCTGCGATGCTGCCGAGGAGGGAACCTTTCAGTTCTGACGGTCCCGGAGCTGCACATCCAGCACCGGCTGAGGAGCTGGCGGAACGTTCCGGAGGCTCCCGCCGATAACCGGGCCACCTGATGGCTCGAACCCTGTGCCCGAACCCTTACTGCACCTTACTTACTAAATAAATGCACCTGAAAATAACCTGGATTAACAAACAAACCCGTCTGGATGCAGCCATTTCTGTTACCCCCCTCCCTCATTACCAACTAACTATTGCTTATTAGGTCTCTAAATATTAACCCTATTAAAACCAAAGCAGCCTGTAACATACACATGCTTAGCAGTAAGTCAGCTGGGATACAGCAGTGTTTTGCAGCCCACACACTTTTCTACCACAGTTCCACCCATAAGTTGGTGTTTTTCAACAGATTTATTTGATTTTTTTGGAATTAAACACATTTAAATTAATTTTCCAAAGCAACCTTAGTGTGATATTAAAATTCATGGGAGTCCCCCTAATAGGGAAACAAAATATACTCTTCACCAAACACTAAGTGCTCATTTTGACCCATGCTTAACTCAGACACGCCAAACACACAATCGTCACATAATCTTGCTCGGTTTATTTGCTTACCACCTAATATACTGCAGGTTAATTTGGGATTATGGAAGCAGCTTTCTGTAGATGCCCTGCATTCATCACAGGAATGAAAGTCATTCAGTTACCAAAGCATGAAACATATAAGACCCCTCACCCTGTCACCTTCACCCTCACCCTGCCCTGACAGCACAGGGCATCCAGGCAGCTTTGCTGCTCAGCAGAGCATGAGGCAAGCAGAGGTCAGAGGTCACGCTGCACCCTCAGAAAGAGGTCAGAGGTCACAATGACACCTGGCCCACTGCTCAGGGCACCCTCAGAAAGAGGCCAGGGGTCAGAGGTCATAATGATACAGACAGGACTTGTGCTCCCAGCACATACAGTACACGTAAATACATGTAACAACAATGTTACAGAGAGAAACAAGGCAGCAGATAGCACGTTTAGGGTCCGATTATCTCAAACAAACGGAGGGGACGGCCATGCACTGAGGCATGCCCCCGTCACGCCTGGGCTGGTCTCACCCCAAGTCTGTCTTCTCTTCTCGACCCATCCCCCCAGGCCCAAGTGTTCTGATCATGGGGGGCAGGGGGGGCCCATAAAAATGTACAGCTTTATCCAGGGCAGGGAAGTGAAGAGGAACACATTGCCCACGCCTCTGTCACCTTCACACCCGCACCAGGCATGCTCCCAAAACCAGGGTGGGCCATTTTCAGTCCTGCTTGAGGTCATCCGGCCTGTAGGGGGCAGCAGCGGGACTGGCGGCCAGCTGCTCTGGGACCACAGGCAGGGTGGCGGGAATGGCGCTCTCGCTGTTCACCAGGGCGCCGTATGAAAAAGACCCGTTATAGTCGGGCTGCACAGCTCGGCCTTTGTCGTGGATCGTGGGAATTCCTGTATGGAGAGCAAACAGGAAAAGGTTGTAAGAGCGCCACCAAGTGGACTGGAGCCGCAGAAGGCTGCTCAATATGGCCCACCTCGCATCATGTCCATGGTCACGTATGGTTCAAATGCCTTTGATCTCCTCTTGTTCTTGGTGACTAAAAACACTCCCAGGAAGCAGATAGTACACCTGCGCAGCACCAACAAACAATGGGTGTCACATACGGCCCTCACACTACCCCCAGCGGGAGCCCCAGCAATGGGACGGGCCTCACACTACCCCCAGCGGGAGCCCCAGCTATGGGACGGCCCTCACACTACCCCCAGCGGGGGTCCCAGCTATGGGACGGCCCTCACACTACCCCCAGCGGGAGCCCCAGCAATGGGACGGGCCTCACACTACCCCCAGCGGGGGTCCCAGCTATGGGACAGGCCTCACACTACCCCCAGCGGGAGCCCCGGCTAAGGGACGGCCCTCACACTACCCCCAGCGGGAGCCCCAGCAATGGGACGGCCCTCACACTACCCCCAGCGGGAGCCCCATCTATGGGACGGCCCTCACACTACCCCCAGTGGGGGTCCCAGCTATGGGACAGGCCTCACACTACCCCCAGCGGGAGCCCCAGCTAAGGGACGGCCCTCACACTACCCCCTGCTGGGGCCCCATCCTTCAGGGCAGCCATCACACTGCCCCCTGCAGGGGCCCCATCCTTCAGGGTGGCCCTCACACTCACCCAAGCACGAACATGCAGATGTGAAGCACACTCTCCTGGTTGAACTCCAGGTAAAACACGGCTCCTGCAACGGGGAGTGAGATCTCAGTGCGCCACCTTGTGGGGGTGGGTGGGTGAGCATCAGAGTGTGACACTCACCAGCAACAATGGCAAATGCCGTGGAGAAGATGTAATTCACGCTGGCAATCAGGGACGAGTCGTACAAGTTGGAGGCCTGGGACAGAAATCTGGTTGCCATGGGAGACGGAACGCAGACACAGAGCATCAGCCAATTAGAGCTGCTGCGTCAGGACAGCGCAGTGGCATGAGGGCGGCGGTGAGGGGTGTGACTCACGAGGCCTGGAAGAGCACAGTGGCAACCATGCTGACCAGCATGACGTAAAAAATGGGGAAGGAGAGCTGTAGCTGTCCCTGGATGCTGAGTACAGTCATGCCCGACACGGCCTTCACTGTGATGGCCGTCACCGACCCTGGGGGGCAAGGGGGGGGTCATCAGCACATACAGGAAGGAGTGACAGTTCTGGAAGGAAGGCACGACGGTCACTCACCCAGCAGAGCCACAAGCAACACGATGACCACCAGGTAGGTGACCTTCTTCTGCTTGTAGACATATAACAGCAAGCAGAAGGCGATGATCTCCAGGAGCTGAAAGGAAATGCAGGGCAGCTGAGACGGAAGGCTATCCCAGCCAGCAGGGGCCAGCAGCAAACACGCTCCCCGCCACACCTTACCAGGTAGAGGAGGAAGGGCCAGCCGATGACGTGCTTAACGATGTTTTCGGCATTCAGCTTCTCGTGTGAGTTAGGGCCAAATGTGACGAACAGGTAGGTCCCCGTGGCCGTCAGGATGCATCCGAGGAAGGAGAGGATGTAGCGCTCTGTAACACCAGGGGGGGGGGGCGCTGTCACCATCACCACACACAAGGGATGGGGCCTGATTTTATACTGAGCCGTGAGCTGCGGAACTGCGCTTTAAAAGGTAGGGTGTGCAATTGTATCCCAATACACTCTCGCGGGTGCAGGATATGACATCACAATTATATGGCACATGCACAATAATCACCAGGGCCTTAGATGCGTAAACATTTCACAGTAGCGTTTGCCGGTGCTATACGGACATTACTCACGTCCACAATTTGGTAAGCAAATTAGCAGTATGCCTAAATTATTAATGACACGCCAATCGTGTCACCCAAAAGTCAGTATTCTGTATAAACTGGGTGAATCCTTACATTTAATAAACGCCGTACCTTAAACTGCAAAAAGTACGGCCACACCACCAACATCTCTCTCACCGCGTCTATCCTCAGTATCTCCCCTTTTAAAAGATGCTGTGGCTGCTGAGCTGTCCCTCTCGTCACCGTCACTGCAGTGCTTATCGCTTCCATGAGTTACCAAAACAGCAGCATGGGGTGCACTGCGCTAACCCAATTTAATAAACAGTGTGGGGCGGGGTTTTCGGTTAGAAACACTAAAAATATGCTGGTTTTTCCAAAAGCGCGTGCCCTGGCTTGAAAATTGCTCAAAACATCCCAAAAAATATCCAACACTAAGCAACTGGGTTAACTTGATTTTCTTTCATTACTGAATATTTTACTTATGCAATTCAGACCCAGCACCCAGCATGTCTGCACAGGAAGTGTCCTTCCAGGAGTTACACCTACACCCCACCACCCTACTGGTGCTGCGGCAAACACGAAGTGAGTTAAAGTGCATCCCCCAGCCCCCTGGTGCCATAGACAAGGGGTGATAGGGATCAGGATTGGGGGGGACTTACTAGCAAACTCTCTGGGCTTCCACTTCTCCCTCAGGAAGGCAAAGCCCAGGATGGAGCTCGCTGTGAAGAGAAGGAGGTGACTCACTTCACACAGGTCCGTTCCCATACCCACTGCCATATAGAGGCCATCTGACATTTTCCAAACACTTAAGAGCTTCAGGGTCAAGGACAGTTAAAGCAACTGGTTTGAATATGAAAAAGCATGCGATCCTGCTGTCATACTGCAACAGATTTCTGCACGGTATACACACAACACAAACAGCACCGAACCCTGAACTCCGGGCTGAACTCGGCGGCCCGCGCCCCTGTGCTCCATCCCGCCGCAGGAACGGGGACAGTCGGGATGAGGTGAGACGTACCAATGACCGACACCGCGCCTAGCGGCGCCACCAGCGACAGCGGCGCGAAGGCGTAGGACACGAAGACGCCCAGCTCGCCCAGCAGCGTGAGCAGCAGCCCGCACCACCAGCTCCTGGTCTGGTAGTAAACACGGGAGTCCTTGTTGCCGGCCAGGCTCAGGTGGCTGTATTTCTGCGGTGGGGGATGGAGATCGGGGCCGGTTAGGGACAGGCGGGGACAGGTGGGGACAGGCGGCGCGGGCGGGTGGGAGCCTCACCTGCACACACAGGGAGATGCTGATCAGGAGGTTCCCGGAGATCGCCAGCAAGGTGCCGATCAGGTTGTCCTGCGGGGATGAGGAAGGGGGAAGTACAGACCGAGAGGATGGTGAGCCGCTACCGGCCGGCGCTGATCCGAGCCCCGCCGTCCCCGGACGACAGGCCGCTCCCTACCGTGTAGGACGAGTCGTAGCCCGGGGTCTGAAGCACTTTGCCCAGCCCGGAGGGCTCCATCCTCGCCATTTCCGCGTCTGCAGCCGGCCACCGACAGGAAGCGGCCCACGAACGCAGGCCGGTGACGCAGGCGGGGGGCGGGCCGAGCCGTTGCAGTCGGCCGACGTCACGAGGACCGCCCCTGCCTCTCGCCAATCAAAAGCAGCAACGCGCCCTGACGTCATCAGCCCCAATAACAACAGGTAGTACAAGTAGTCAAACCAGGAACTGCCCTAGAGAGACTATATGAATTCTCTCTCTGGCCTACCTTAAGTACATTTGCAGTCAATAAACAGAATGAACGAATCTGCCTGACGTCGCATATTTTAAAGTTACCGTCAATACATCTGATTTTTGTTCTGTTGTTTTATCAAACCCTCCAAACAGCACCGGACCCCACTCGAAAATGCTTCTGGCCCTGGGCCTGCCCTGTTAGCAGCGGCCGGGTAATACAGTGGACAAGAAAAGATCCAGCCTTCAAACATAACGTCCACGTGGAATAGGTCCGTTTTTATAGGTATCGCTACTTCTGAACGCATCCTTCCGATCCGTCCACTGTTTCCCGAATCCGTCCAAAGTTATTCCGTCACTAAAAATAAAGCGCGTTACCGAATGAGCCGGTCAATAAATAAGCGCGATTCGATATGGTGTCTCCTTGTGGTTTATGTAGGTGTCCCGTGCCTTTAGACAGAACCGCCGCTAGCACTATATGCAGGGTTAGTACATTTAAAGAGCATCAACCCGTCCAATGACTTTCACAGTAACAATTTTATTTTCATGACTTCACGGGCAATTTTGCGGTGTGAAGAACAGAGAGGATAGTACAAGAGAAACGAAAGCCTTGTACTACCCATAGGGCACATGACGGTGCAAGTTATTATTGGCTTAGCCCAGATGCACGGAACTATTTAAACCTGCACACGATCATCCACTAATCCGGCGAATAACAATACATTTAATAGGCCTAAATCAACTAATAATATAATAAATGGCAATAAACATAGTTAAGTTTTTTTTAATGAAAACGCCAAATTGTTGTAAAATATAGAAAGTTTGAATACGAGGCTCAATGTAGGCCTATATTATAGCATTTTTAAATGATTAACGCACATTCCATTCAACTATTGAGTTACCATACCCCTCGGCATGAGAATGTCATGTCGCAAATATGCAAAAATAAGTTAAATACTCTTGGTTAATAAGGGAACAATGCATCCTGCAGTCCTGGGCTATCGCGCAGATTAATTACGACGCCTCGTCCCCGCAGGACGCGCGGCGGCGCTGAAGGTGCGGACGGCTGCGCTTTCCACGGTCTGCTCGGTTACAGCATCTCTACAGTAGGTGCTTTGTGGGAAAGACACCTTTTTACAGTCATGTGTATATAGTTTCACTTTTTCTATTCCTTACAATATAATTAAAAGGGAAAAAAAACAGCACCAATGGAAATTTTTAAGTGATCCCAAAAGTATTTATTTTTTTTAGTGTTTGTTTGTGGGAAAATTCCACGTTTTATATTAGTTACGATTTAGAATGTAACTATTATATGTGCGGATAAAACAGATCTAAGCAGTTAAATGGAGCGCAGTGTAAACAATCTCATTGTCTCGAGGTAGCCCAAGCCATCCGGATTTTGGAACATCGAAAGATGGCATTTCATCGATTAGCAGCTTTCCGTGTTTACCTCACTGGATTAATCTAATTAGTATATTTTCTTACTGAATGAGGAAGTTGAACCGTCGAAATTTGGGTCATATGACAAGTTTTCTTAAACCAGCAGTTCATTTACACATTGAAAGCGACACCCCACCCACAGAGTTTCTATAATAGCCGCTCCGCTATTATTAAACGGGGCATCGCCTTGTCATCATTTCGCCAAACTGTCACTGACAATGCAGATGAGCGTCGGAGTCAGTGGCTTGACGCACATGAGATGCCGATTCATGCCTCCCATTGTGCGGCCGCGTCAGGTTCACACGCACGCACTTCGCGGAGGCGCGTCTCAATAACAGCCAGAAACAAGCGACAGATATCAGCATCTGCCGCGGCCAAATTCTCCACCGAGGAGTCATCAAGGAGTTGCTCCTCAAAGTCAACAGCTGTCGAAATTGTATTTCACTTTATTGTTTTCAAAAATTCCAGCAACACATGCAAGCCAATCAATGACCAAACGGCAATAAAAACAGCTTAGACACACAGCAACATGTCAAGTAAACATTTCAATCAAGATAAATAAGACATTTTCTTAAATATTTAAAATAATATATTAATCTATTATTATCTATTATCTAGCCTAAATCAGAAATATCCTATAAGTTTTACGGTGGACATTTTAAGCCCCTGACCAACACCAGGGTCTTGAATCACGATGACTCTGACGGTTTGAAATGAAGCCTCCTAACTAAACACGTGGTTATTTTTTTCCTGATATTTACTGTAATGTATATGAGGTTTACATATTATGTGAAGAAATGGATATCTGGAGAACCCCCCCGCGTCTGCCTGGTCGGCGTGTTGACGTCTCCTCCACCTGCACACATCTGCTTTCAGTTTTACACAGCGAGAGTGTCGCCTCGTCTTGCACCACTAGAGGGAGCCGATCGGCGATCTGCAAGTGCGGGACACCGATGCAGGCAGAATTACTCGAATAAGGTTCAGAATGACCTTTTTATTCGGAGTATTCTGGGAAGGGTTAGGGTCCTGACTTCCAGTAGTTATGGGAGCTTGCAGGTTTTCCCATCTTGCCCATTGTTGATCCAGCGGCTGCATGGGAGGTTTCACTGTGCAAGTGAGAGATTCTTGGCGGTCTGATTCCTGCACAGATAGGGTCCAATCCTCTCTGCTCTTCATAACTCAGATGCGGCGATAAGGGGAGACGTCCATTATTTGTTTTGCTGTGTTTTGCTCTAGCCTGTCAAGTACCCAGAGATACCTGTGTGGAAGTGTACTCACAGCTTCAGCGTTCGTTTCACGGTATTTGAAATGTAAGCAAGGTGACTCAGAGCAACGCCCCCGGAAGCACCCCGGGCCACATCTCGGAAACAAGAACCCCCCCCCCCCCCCCGAGGAGCACACTTACACACTTACAGACTGTACCCATCTTTACATGATCCGCGTGTCTGGGATTTTAAGTGCCTCTCCCTGCTCCTGACAGTGCGTCCAGCTGCACTGACTAACTTGGTCAGGTAGAATACGCAGTTTCGCCAAAAGTGTGCTACAGAAACACGACCACTCCCCCCCTTGGGGGTGCAGGTCATGTGACCCCTCCCCTCCGCGACTTGCCACCGACGCCTTCCGGTGCCTGTCGGACTAAGAGTGCTGGCCTTGTGTGTGAGACCTGAGGCGTGGAAGCTGACCGATCCAGCCTGTGAGCCACACTGACATTTGTGACGTTTGTGAGGGAGCATCTGGTCCCTAGTCAGATCCCCAGGTCCAGACAAGGCCCCAAGCAGTGTGTCACCCCCGAAAACACACACACACACACACACTGCTCCAGGGGACGAGTCCACAAACATTCACTTCACGTGATTTAGAAGGAGTGGCTCTTTTTCTCAGTGTTAATGGTGCTACTATTATGTCACTATTAGTATAAGTCACCTTTAATAGGTGCTGAATTATGTTTATGTGTCCTCTCCCCTGCTGTGTTTGTACTCGTCCACATCTAAAGGAAATGTGCAGGGTGGGGTCTCGGAACACACTCTCATGGCTATGTGTGTGTGTCCTTGCATAGATCACATCTTGGGGCCAAAATGTCCCCAAAGTGTGGTAACATCTGAAACTTTCTTACTTTTGGGTACATTTTTTCAGGTCCCCATTCAGATAACCTCAATTGTATAAAAATCTGTGAATGCAATAAAAAAGTAAAAATGCCAAAAGTCTTGTATTTGGGTTGGTTACTTATGATTAAGGTTAGGGCTGGGTAAGGTTTAAGGGTGTTGTGATTGGGATTAGGGTTTCTCCTATAGAAATGAATGGACGTTCCCCATTTAGATCTGTGTGTGATTCCTTCAGATAGCCAGATGGAAGTGATCTCCGTCTTGCACAACTTTGTAATCTCAACCTTGTCAGAAAGGGTTACTTTAGCTCTATCCTCTATCCTGAGCAGGTGCCTGTCCTCTGTGCTGAGCAGGTGCCTGTTCTCTGTGCTGAGCAGGTGCTTGTCCTCTGTGCTGGACAGGTGCCTGTCCTCTGTGCTGAGTAGATGCCTGTCCTCTGTGCTGAGCAGGTGCTTGTCCTCTGTGCTGAGCAGGTGCCTGTCCTTTCTGTTGGGCAGGTGCCAGTCCTCTGTGCTGAGCAGATGCCTGTCCTCTGTGCTGAGCAGGTGCCTGTCTTCTGTGCTGAGCAGATGCCTGTCCTCTGTGCTGAGCAGGTGCCTGTCTTCTGTGCTGAACAGGTGCCTGTCCTCACTGCTGAGGGCGATACCTTTTTTTTCCTGCTGAGGAATGCAGGAACGTTACAAGCAGGTGAGATGTATCTGAGCTAAAGTGCAGGGGGGTACAGGTTTGAAATGCAAACAAAAATGCCAAGTGCGTCTCTGCTCAATGTCAGGAATGTCCGTACGTTGGGAGGTATGTGTGCTGCTGAATTGTAATGGTTGTAATGTGTATTTCCAGTGAGCCGGTCACATTTTTTGAGCCTGATGCCGTTTCCACACAAGATGTCTGCTGATCTGGATTTTTCGGAAATCTCTGACTTGTTACAACTTGCCTGTGTGCACTGGCGTGCCGGGAGCTGCTTCTGCGGTGACACGGGGGGGTTCCAGAGCCTTGCATGCCTCCCAACAGTCATCCCATTAAAGCTGCACGGCAGAAGTCCATGCATGAACACAAGTGGCAGCATCCTGCATGTAACTGCAAAACAGCAGGTGAGATACCCCCCCAACCCACAAAAGCCCCCTCCCCATAACCCCTGTGCCAGTGAGCACGTGTCCCTGTGTGTACGTTAGTATTTACTACACTGTCAGGGCTTACTGTCCCCACAAAGTGATAAAAGCCTGTTACTTTGACATTCTGGGCACCATTTTTTCCATCCCCAGGAGAGGAAACTCAATCTGTGAATGCAATCAAAAACTAAAAATGTCAAAAGTCTTATATTTTTCTTGGTTACTTGTAGTTCAGTTTAGGACTGGGTAGGGGTTAAAGTTGTTATGTTATGATTAGAGATAATCCTAATGGAAATTAATGGATAGTCCCCACAAAGATATGAACATCTGTGGGTTATGTATATATTACATTGTGGCGACAAAATGGGATAAAACCCTTTTATTTTGATGTTCTGGGGACCATATTTTTGGTCCCCACAAAGAGAAACTGTGCCTATTATAGAATCAAAAAACTAAAAATTCCCAAAGTCTTGAAGTCTGTGTAGTTACTTATGGATAAGGTTAGCACTGGGTAGAGGTTAAACTTGGCATTGTTGGGATTAGGGTTTTTCTTATAGACATTAATGGACAGTCCTCACAAGTATAGGAATGCCAACCTGTGTGTGTCTGTGTGTCTGTGTGTGTGTGGGTGTGTGGGTTTGCATAGATCACATTTGAGGACCAAAATGTCCCCAAAGTGTAGTAAAACCTGAAATTTCCCTACTTTTGGGGACATCTTTTCAGGTCCACATTTGGATAACCTCAATTTTATAAAAATCTGTGAATGCAATCAAAAAACTAAAAATGATAAAAGTGGGTTGGTTACTTATGGTTAAGGTTATGGCTGGGTTGGGGTTAAGGGTGTCGTGATTGGGATTAGGGTTTCTTACGCGAGTCTGTGTGTGTATGTGTGTGTGTGGGTCATTGTCTCTGTGTGTGTGTCAGTATGTGTGTATCTCAATGTGTGTGTGTGTGTCTGTCAGTATCTGTGTGTCAGTGTGTGTGTGTGTGTGTGTGTGCATGTCACTATCTGTGCATATGTCAGTGTGTGTGTGCGTGTCAATGTGTGTGCATGTCAGTATCTGTGTGTCAGTGTGTGTGTGTGTGCGTGTCAGTGTGTGTGCATGTCAGTATCTGTGTGTGTGTCAGTGTGTGTGTGTGTGTCTGTGTGTGTATGCCTTGCACTGTCACACTAGGCTCGCCCTCCTTCACATGACAGCACTCTCCCTAAAGCCCCCCCACCCCGCCTCCTCCTGTCAGCCCGGCACGTCTCTGGGACAGGCAGTGTGCCGCTGGACAAAGGCACTCTTACTCGGGGAGGCACAGCCAGTGCAGGGGGAACAAAGGGGGCAGTTTGATTTTGTTTGGGTCTGTTTGGTTGCCACTTCATATTTTCAGCACCCTCTAATCACGGCCTTTGTTAGCTTTGCGTTCAGGTTAAACTCGTTGCCAGGACAAAGCCCCTGCACCCGCCCTGCCCCTCCCGCTGCACCCCCCTCACCCCTGGCCCAAATTCAGCACTCACCCCCCAGCCCCCCCCCAGCTCCGTGGGGGTGTCCCTCAGCAGGTCAGACGCCGAGTCGCC
>JAODKM010000025.1:18827931-18839515 GCA_026780845.1 Petrocephalus sullivani
GCATTGAAGCAACTGCCATGTGATTGGTTGATTAGATAATTGCATTAATGAGAAATTTAACAGGTGTTCCTAATAATTCTTTAGGTGAGTGTATATTATATATTTATACATACAGTATATGTTGGCGAACCTTGCATCACTGAACCCTTAAAGCGCAATACAATTCAATACATTATCGTTTCTTACTCGGTCCGGCTCCCACACTAGTGTTTTTAATATCCATTTTTAGTAGATATAAATTGGAAGGCTAGCTGGGTTACTCTGCTCGTTAGAGTTTTGCATTAGCTCGCAATACATTCGCGCGTTCTGCCGGGTGACGTTAGAAGAGAAGGGATCAAAGTAGGTATAGTAACCTAATGTATCAAAGTTTTAATGTTGTGCGATCTACCCGTATTATCTTCATGATTGACGTATTGGGCACCCATGTACTAGGGTGACCAGATAATCCATGTCATCCCGGACACTTTGAGTTACTTCAGGTTTTACAAGCTGCTTTAAACCTGAAAGCTTCCTGTCCTTGGCCCCATCCTTCTTGCGCTTTGACTGATTTGTTTCCTTGATTGAAAGACTCACCCAGCTATTTCACAATAACATTAGTGATACATGCATGATTATAAGAGACTGACCAATCAGCACACAGCAAGAACTCGTGCTTAAGTGAAATCCGGGTCCTTTTGATTGAAATGGTAAATCCTGTCCGAGTTCCAAGTGTCTGGGATGACATGCTGAAGCACTAAGAGTTCCTTTCACTGCAACTAAGGAGCCAAGCCCACCCCCTGAAAAACAAGCCCACACCATAATCCCCCCCTTCATCAAACTTTACACTTAGCACAATGCAGTCAGGCAAGTACAGTTCTCCTGGAAACCGCCAAACCCAGAGTGATGCTTTAGATCCACTACATCTGACACTTGGTGACATAAGGCTTGGATGAAGCTGCTCAGCCAGGGAAACCCATTTCCTGAAGCTCTCACACAGTTCTTGAGCTAATCTGAAGGCCACATGAAGTTTGGAGGTCTGTAGCTATTGACTCTGCAGGAAGTTGGCGACTTCTGCACACTGTGCGCCTCAGCATGCATGGTCCCCATTCTGTGATTTTACATGGCCTACCACTTTGTGGCTGAGTTGCTGTTGTTCCCAGTTGCTTCCACTTTTTTATAATACCACTAACAGTTGACTGTGGAATATTTAGTAGTGACGAAATTTCACGAATTAACTTATTGTACAGGTGGCATCCTATCACGGTACTACATTCGAATTTACTGAGCTCCTGAGAGCAACCCATTCTTTCACAAATGTTTTAGAAGCAGTCTGCATGCCTAGAATTTTATACACCTGTGGCCATAGGATTGGAACACCTGAATCCAATGATTTGGAGGGGTGGCCCAATACTTTTGGCAACAGAGCGTATGTGCAACCAGGTGGTCAATCTTCACTGATGACACACTCCATCAGTAAGAGCAGAATGTGAAGTTTCAAATCAGGTCAATATTTATGGTTGGGCTGCTCTTTGGTCACTCATGCCAATGCCAAACGTCAGTTTCAATAAGGCCAGCAATGCAAAACTTGGGCTTTGAGCAATGTGAAATATGTGTTGTTCTTTGATTAATCTACCTTCACTGTCTTCACCACATCCGGGAGAGTTACGGTGAGGGGAAGCCCCAAACAGGCTTAACACCCAGACTGTTGCATACCCAGTATGCAGCACAGGGGTGGCCCAGTGGTTTGGGTTGGAGTATCACAGCATTCCCTAGGCCAGTGTTTCCCAACCCAGTCCTAGGGGAACCGGACAGTTGACATTTTTGCTTCCTCTCAGCTCCCAGCACACCTGTGCCAGGTATTCGGTGTTCCTGATTGGCTGGGAGCAAAAACGTGGAGTGTCCAGTGTTCCCCGAAGACTGGGTTGGGAAACACTGCCCTAGGCCCACTACTTGTTCTAGGTAGGTACGTCACTGCCAAGGACGACCGAACCATATTCACCCAATGTCTCAGACATGGTACCCTGAAGGGTGTGCTGTGTATCAGGATGATAATGCACCAATACACACAGCAAGACTGGTGGCATAGGGCACTTTTCCACCACACAGTTCCACAGTTTGGTAATTTTGGAACGGTACTTTTGGTACCTTCGCTTTTCCATTGACTTCCGGTCGAGTACCAGTACCAAAAATTCAAGTACCGAAGTGCCAAACCAGCTGGGGTACTTCTTTGGTTCTTTTGGTACTTTGGGGCATAACTTGCACAATGCAATCGCCGTCTTGACAAAACGTTACAAACTCAGAAAACAGCAATAAATGAAGTAAAAAAAAAAATAATAATAATTGCGATCTGGTCGGAAGAACAGATACAACATCCAGACAGCATAACCAGAAATTTTAAAAGGATTTTATTTAATGTATACTACTGCAGATGTGACTTTGTTGTAATAAATACTGGGGTATTTATAAGTTAGTTAACATAAAATTAAAAAATTTGTTAACATAAATTTCTCACAAACCTGTCTAGGAGTGATTTAAAGAGCAAGGATGAGAATGATTATGATCGTCTCGGAGAACGCATGCAGCGCCCAAGCAAAAGCAGCGGAGGTAAGCTTTAAACTGATTTTAAAAACATATATTGGATATAAATATAATCTATGCAAGGAATAATCATTAAAATTGCAAAGTCAGCTAAACCTTTTCCCTATGCCGAAGTAAAAATGCTTTAGAGAAACATTAACCCCCTGCGCCGTCCGTAATGTCCGTATAAATCCGAAAGTAAGAAAAAGTCTGATCTTAATGTAACTCACTAGCGATGTAAGAGCTGCTTGTGCATAACATGCAATGTTAGATTTAATATCCAGCATCACCCAGCTGCATACTACAGCCATTACTACAGCCATTGTTCCAATTCAGTACAAAGTGCCCCGTCTCACGTTGTGCGTTTATTCAGCGCCGGTACCAGTTCTTACGCCAGTGGAAAACCAACACAAAAGAAGCACCGAACTTTTGGTACTTTATTGAGGTATTGAAAGTACCAAAAGTACAGTAGTATCTGCGGTGGAAAAACCCCCACGGAGTGGTTGATGAACACAAAAGTGAAGTTTAACATCTCCTATGACCTGCACAGCCACCAGACCTGAACAGTATTAAGCTACTTTGGAGCAATGAGGCAGGAGACATTTCCCTCCACCAGCATCACATAGTGGCCTGGCCACGCTTGTAAAAGCGAAATGGCTGAACATCCTGGCCACTCTGCAGGTCTTCTATCCATCATTCCCAAGACGATCTGATACCGTACTGGCCGCGGAAGGAGCCCTTACACCATACGAATAAAGTACTGTGGTCTAAAACCAGGTGTTTCAGTGCCATTGTCCAGCCCTTGTATATTGGCAAACCAGTAGCATGCGGTGTGATCCACAAACTCAACCACACTTGCAGTACCTTTATAGGCTGTCCACTTTTTAAAGACTACACATGTTTACTTGAAATTGCATTCATTTCTGTATGTGATTGGTTGAAATCACATATCAGCATATGTTCATTAATGACGGTTTATCGAAGTTTTCCATTTTCTTCTCATTTAAAATTTTGCATAAGGGCATGACTTCATCCAATGAAAACTAGCAGTGAGGTCAGTGCCATCATCATAGCATCCGATCAAAACTAGCAGTGAGGTCAGCGCCATCATCATAGCATCCGATCAAAACTAGCAGTGAGGTCAGCGCCATCATCATAGCATCCGATCAAACTAGCAGTGAGATCAGTGCCATCATCATAGCATCCGATCAAATTAGCAGTGAGATCAGTGCCATCATCACAGCATCCAATCAAAA
The DNA here is from genome assembly GCA_026780845.1 of Petrocephalus sullivani. Lineage (NCBI taxonomy): Eukaryota > Metazoa > Chordata > Actinopteri > Osteoglossiformes > Mormyridae > Petrocephalus > Petrocephalus sullivani. Next base: position 18,831,744 of record JAODKM010000025.1, read on the forward strand.
CTAGGAGTGAGGTCAGCACTGCTACCATAGCATCCAATCAAAACTTTCGGCGAGATCAGCACAGTCATCTCATCATCCGATCAAGACTAGCAGTGAGGTTTGCACCAACATCACAGCATCCAATCACACAGCTCACACATGTTAATGAAGCATCATTTGCGTTTGGAGAGTGGCACCCAGCCATCATGTGACCTCAGCTCAAGGGGCCCTCCCAGTGGAACACTGAGGATGCACTCACCTTCCGCACCACGCCGCCCAGCTGCTGGCACTGGTTCAGGATGTCCCGGCTGTCGACGTGGCTGCGAAGCTCAGCAAAGTGGTACCTGCAACACAGCAAACAGTGGGAGGGGCTATGAGCCAATCAGCAAGCAGCGGGAGGCCAGCGGGAGGGGCAGCAAGCCAATTAGTATGCAGCAGGAGGCCAGAGGGAGGGGCACATCAGTGAAGAGCAAAATGCCAGCAGAGAGCTGAACCAGACCCTGGCAGAGTCAGGTCAAAGCCGGCCGAGCCAGGCCCAACTATTCTGCTATGATTTGTTGCTTGTCAGGCATAGCAGTTAAGAAGCCAGGCCAGGAATGTTTACCAGGGAGCACTCCCATCGTAAGCAAACGCTTTGAAAGGCTGATCAGCGACTTCATCTGCTCTGCGCTTCCTGGCTCACTGGACGTACTGCAATTTGCATAGCGCCACAACAGGTCCAACGATGACGCCATAGCCCTGACTCTCCACACTGCCCTCTCCCACTTGGAGAAGAGGGACACATATGTGAGAATGCTATTTGCAGATTACAGCTCAGCATTCAACGCCATTGTTCCCTCAAGGCTAGACAGGAAATTGCAGAACCTGGGCCTGCGCAGCACCCTACGCAGCTGGACCCTCGACCGTCGAGAGCATCCTCGCCGGATGCATCAACTGCGAAGCTCTACAGAGAGTGGTGCGGCGCTCCGAGAGGATTATTGGAGGTGAGCTACCCTCCCTCCAGGACATACACTTCAAGAGGTGCCCAAGGAAAGCGGAGGAGATCATCAAAGATCCCAGTCACCCCAGCCACAAACTATTCAGGCTGCTACCATCAGGCAGACGGCACTGCAGCATCCGGTCCGGACCAGCAGACCGAGGGACAGCGTCTTCCACCAGGACTGCTAGCGATGCGCACTGACACTGAGCCATTTACCACACATTGCACAAGATGCACTTCTGCACATTATTTAGCTATACATTCTTATTGTATATAGCTTACTGCTTAACTGTATATACTTTGCACATACACAGATTAGTTAATATAGGTAGTCTTATATACAAGTATAAGTAGCCTTACTACTGCTGCTTCGAGAGGCTTTGCACACAAGCATTTCACTTGTGTACTGGTGACATTGAGGCGACAGTAAAAAGTGATTTGATTCGATTTGTCCCTTGCAGGTTGCCATCAGTCTTTTGTTATTCGGTATGTTTATTCCCAAAATAAAAAGCTGATCATTACTGGTAGGCATAACAATAGGGAACAGGCAGCCTGTTATCGGAGGGCACTGTTCGGAACACGGACCAGATGGGAGGCGGGATTCGGACACGAGCGCTTAGCAGCTGCACCGCTAAGGCAGGCTGACCAGCTTCCTGCCAGGCCCAGGCTCACGGAAAGGATATGAGGACTGAGACACTGGTGGGAAGGAAGTGAAGGGGGGGGGGGGCAGATGGAAGGAGATCATGGAACTCAACCAGCCAGGGAAATGGGGGTGGGTACAAACTTGCTACTGGACCTGCAGCAGGTCTTATCAGAACCCTGCTGGGTACTGACCCCCCGGCCGGCTACAGCCCTGCAAGTAAGGAGGTGCCTCACCCCCACCTGCATGGACCACACATTTCACATCATGCTGACGGAGAATGGTCCCGTACCTGTTCAGTAGGGAGAAGAGGCCCTTGGCTGCCAAAATGACGTCGAGTAGAGCCTGCAGTACCACAGTGGGCAGCTTGGTGGCACTGTGACCATTGTAGGACTTCACCTTCCATCGGCCCTGGATTCCCATCTGCAGCGAGTGAGCCACGGTACGCAGTTTCTCCGTCAGGCTGCGCAGGCTCTCCCCAGCCATACTGTACGTCTGCGCAGAGACAGGTATGGGGATAAGGGAGGAAGAGCATTTGAAGCGATAGGGCAGATTGCATGGCATCTGGTCAGTCAGCCTCCGTAACATTACACACCTGGGGCGTGTTGATGTTTATCAGGAACATCACAGCGCGTCACATGGGCAGAAATTGACAGGAAAAAAATAAATAACAAAAGACAGACAAGACTGTTACAGATGCGGAATAAGAGACGGAGGTGAGAGAGCACCCCCTAAAATCCCCACATCCCACACAGTCATTAAAAGCCCGACCTCAGACACGGTGATCAGCAGCAAACTCCCATCTACAGTTGTGGTCAGAAGTTTACATACACTCATCATGGGCATATGTGATGTTAGTTTTGGGCTTATAATGATTTATTTGAACAGTTCTTTTACCAGGGTGGAATGATTATACAGCCTTCATCATCAATGATTTTTAAACAAGAATTGGTACAACAAGCTTGACTTTATTTTGGATTTTCTGCAATCCACACAGGGTCAAACTTATACATGCAGGCTCAAATATATACATACATTCACCTAAATCAGGGTGGGCAATCTTATCCGCAAAGGGCCGGTGTGAATGCAAGCTTTCGCTGCAACTCCCTAATTAGCTCACTAATTAGAAGACTGACTGGTTGAAGAATTCTCACGCCTGAGTTTTAACAGCTGATCTTCGGGTTATCCCAAAAACCTGCATACACACCGGCCCTTTGCGGATAGGATTGCCCACCGCTGACCTAAATCTTTGAAAAAGTGGTGCTGAAGGTTCTAGAATGTCTTAATTTGACAAGGCCAAGGCCTGTTAACTTCTTGTTAGTGATCATGATTGACTTCAGCTGGTAGTTTGCCAGCATAAAAAGGGTTTATCTGACAGCACTCATTAGACTGATACTCAGAACAATGGGAAAGTCCAAGGAACTCAATGAAGACCCAAGAAGGAATTTACAGAAGCCATTTCTAAACAACTGAAGATTCCAAGATCGTGAATTCAAACAACTGTACGCAAGTACAAGTTATCCAGATGTGTCACCACTTTGCTAAGGTCTGCAAAAAAACCCAAACTGTCAGATGAAAGGAAACTCATTACCATGTTCAGGAGCAACTCAAGAACCACCAGAGATTAAGCCTGCCATGAACTGGAAACTGTTGGATCACCCATGTCACTGTCCACAGTGAAGCAAGTTTTACATCACCATGGACTGAGAGGGTGTCGACCAAAAAAGAAGGCCCTGCTTCAACCTTCAAGCTTAAAATTTGCAGCTGCCCACATGGACAAGCCAAATGCCCACTGGAGAAAAATTCTTATGGTCAGACGAGACAAAGATTGAGCTATTTGGTGACAATGACAAGAGGTATGTTTGGAAGAGTGAAGGTGAGGCTTTCAAACCTAAGAACACTGTACCTGTGTAACTGGATGGTGGTTGTAGCATCATGCTCTGGGGCTGTTACTCTGCCAGTGATACTGGTTTATTGCACAAAGTGGATGGAATAATGAAGGAGGAGGACTACCTCCAAATTCAGCTTCACCGCAAAATCAACAGCTAGACTGCTGAAACCTGGAAACGACTGGGTGTTTCAACAGGACAATGATCTCAAACACGGGTTTTGGGATGGATAAAGTAGGCTAATATTAAGCTTCTGGACCTCAACCTCATTGAAAATTTGAGGACTATGCTTAAAAGCTGGGTCTGTGTCAGGAAACCACCCAATTTAAAAGAACTCAACCAATTCTGCCAAGAAGAGTGGTCAGATATCCAGCCAGTCATGCCAGAAGCTTGTTTATGGCTACAGGAAGCGTCTAGTCAAGGTGCATCTTGCTAAAGGACATTTTACCAAATATTAGACAGGGGTGTAAGTATATATTTGAGCCTGTATATATAATTTTGACCCTGTGTGGATTGCAGAAAATCCAACAAATTCAAACTTGTGCACCCAATTCTTGTTTAAAAATCATTAATGTATGCTGTATAATCATTCCACCCTGGAAAAAGAACTGTTCAAATAAATCATTAAAAGCCCAAAATTTAATATGACATTCATGCCCATGATGAGTGTATGTAGACTTCTGACGACAACTGTACAGCGACCCCCCCCCCTCCCTCAGCTGCTCTCTCCATTTCCCTCCGCTCAGCCGAACCCTACCAGGGAGCACAGCTTCTCCACAGCATCCAAGATGAGCTCCTGGTGGCCGATCCTCTTCACACCCAGCAGCTCCAGCTCCCGGTGGGAAAGCGTCAACAGCTCCTGGCCTGAAAGCTGCCACTCCTGGAAAGGGTACTGCTGCAGCGAGGCCTCCAGGCCTATGGAGACAGAGAGAAACAGCAAGATCACCTCCTGGTGCATCACATGCCACACTACAGGTCATACCTGCTTCTAGGTATCTGTTCAATATCTGCACCCACGTATGAAGTATGCGAATTTAACATACAGGTCTCTGTACTTCGGAAAGCGTGCAGCCACAGTCCTGTATGCGTTTGTTACCCTTCTACTGCAGTATTAATCCTAAAACCCATCTTGACCTGGCCTGCACATGGACACGCTAAGAGAGTACGCTTTTCCTGGGATGTGAGACCCTGGTCCTGGGGCCTCCCTGACCATGGCGGTGAAAGCTGGCAACGCCGAGACGAGCCCCAAGGGACATGAGGGGGACAGATATTCCGAATCTGAATGATTTATTCACCAAATACCAAAGGGACAAGGAATTTGTTTTGGTGCAGGTGGTGGCATTAAGTGTACAATTAAACATACAATGAGGACAAACTTACAAAAAAACAGAATAAAAGTAAAACAGAGAAAGAAGTGCCGATAATAGACAAACACGGAGATATAAATGGGGCGAGACAGGCAGGTGGCATGGGGGTGTGCGCTCCTCCGGGGCACTCAGCGGCCCGGGCCGGGGGGCCGGTAACGCACCGCGGAAAGGGCGAGGGGGGCAGCGCCCGCTTCCCCCGCTGCTACCGAGAAAACGGCGACATCAGCCTGACCTCACTGTTAGCAAACTAATGAGAAATGGCATCCTGTGACAGCACCGGCCAATGGCTCAGTGGCGTAAATAACAAGTGAGTGTGGAGAAGCGGCGCGGGCGGGCGTCACGCGGGCAGCCCCGCGGAATGTCGGGGGGGGGGTTACAGCTGCGGCCACAGGCGCCGCCACCAAGCCCTTTGATCCGTAACCGTAACCGCAGGCCGAGCCCGCAGAACGCCTCCGTAATGCCCGCTGCGGGGACGCTGCCGATCGCGGCCCGGCCCCCGGCCCCCGGCCCCCGGCTTTCCTAACGCCGCCGTCCGCCCGAGACGCGTCCCCGGGGAGGCAGCCGCGCTCGGCCCGGTGCAGCGGCGCTTCCTCATTCCTCCCCGGGCCGAGTGCGAGCGGCGCTCCGACTCGCAGCTCCGTCCGTCCGTCCGCCCGCTTCAGCGGCGCGCTTAACGCCCCAGAGCCCGGGGCTCGTTACCTCGCAGCCATTCGCGGACGCGGTCGGGGCTCCACGCCGTGACGGGCTCCTCCATGCTCCCCGGAAAGCAGTAAAGCCGAAGCCCCGAGCGCAGGAAGGGCGCGGCGTTCCTGGTGATGGGGCACTCCCATCGGCAGGTAGGGGCCGCGCAGAGCTGCTGCGCCGGGCCGGAGGCGGAGGCGGGGACGGGGACGGGGACGGCGTGGGGGGGAGGCTCCGGGCTCCGGCACCCGGGCAGGGACAGCTGCGGGGGAGAGGGCAGGCGCCTCGGGCTTGGGGTGCTCCCCACGGGCGCAGAGCGGCTCCCCGGCGCGTTTATTCATACTTAAATTATTAACCCAGCTCTCGTGCTCCGGACCCCGCGGGAATAATCCTTCCCGAGTGCGTCCACCAAGCGGGCCAGCTAAAAATCGAATGTGTCCAAGAATAAAATATGACAATAAGCGCCTTTAAAAGCACGCCGCGCTGCTGTCCCCGGGGAGCACTGAGCAGGGCGTATTCGTAGCCCGCTGGGTCATGCTGATGGTGCATTTTGCCATCAGGCAGTTATTTCATTTCCAGACAGCGCCCATAGCGTGACATCAGCCCCGTGGGCTTTGCGGGAGTGCACCGCCAGGCCTGTTCATCTAACACCACCCTTCACTACTGCACAGACAACCACAATAAATTATTTCAGATAACTGCAGTACCTGTGATGTGCGACAGCTGGTAAATGACAGCTGCAAACTTCACCACCCAACCTTGCCTCTACTCAGCAGCCAGGTCCAAACAGGCCCAGGAGATCAGAAGGACCCCCCCCCCCCTTTGAAGGTACCCAGGTTCCCAGGAATGAAAGGCAGATGAAAAGCTCCATGCTGAGATCTGGCGCCCCCTGCTGCTCTCAGCTTTAATGTCAAAGAGTGGGGAGTGTTGGACCGTAGGCCAGAACTGCTCAGATGGTGAGAAGAGATGTGTGATACAGATGTGTCTGTAAAGGACTGTTTGGGCAAACGGACACAGGAGGAGGCAGGGTCGCCCTGCACAGCCTCAAGGGCTCCTGACCCGTGCCGTGCGTTTGAAGAGCTGCAGACATGCTGTACAGAGGTATGTCCTGTAATAAAGGGGAAAACTGAAGCCTAGCAATCATTTACAATAGTATTTATTGGGTTGTAAGAGCAAGAGGACAGGTGTTCCTGACGAAGCTGAGCGGATCTTGGAAAGCTTGCAGTCATGGAATTATCTCAACAAGTGTTTTGCTGGTGCATCGAGACCTCCCAGCCCGATGTGGACACGGCCTGACTGTGAGCTTACGGCCCTACATTTCCAGTGGTCAGTATTCCCCCCCACACTGATACAGCAGTGGTACGCTCCGATAAAGCGCCCTGCTAGCCGCGACATGTCCTTCAGTCTTAACTCTCCGCCCTAATTCCTGCCATTCCTGCGGCATGCACAAACTCGCCTTCACTCGAGATGCAGCTGAAAACATAGTCTCCAAGCATGTCAGAAAACGTGACACGCTCAAGCCTGTGATTCCTAGTGCTGGGTGCCGGTACCAGGCTCACATTGCTTTGTAGTCCTCAAAGCCCAGTTTCAGCCATTTTCGCCTGGCCCCTGAGGCTCCCAGAGGCACTCCGCAGTGCTCCTCAGTGATCTGTAAGAGGCGCTGACATGCTCATTAAAATTTTAGCGCTGAAGATGATTCACACTTTGCCGTAGTCCGATTTTCACATTGGCCCATGGTGGTGAGCAGTCTTGGCTAATTACCCCACACATAACTGGGCTTAATTGATTAATTGTCTTCGCTGACTAAGATGAGGTGTGCAGGAAGAATCGTTTCCATCTACACACAGTACCGGTCACAGCTCACCCCTTCCTCTGTCGGTCTCGGCGCTGTCAGCTGTTAGCGTCAGCGGTGACTGGCCCTGGTGCCGTTTTGTTTTCCTGCTTGTTATACATCATGTAAATATGAATATTAATATGAGTGAGCGACTGTGTGACCCTGAGCAGACAGCAGCTCACTTCAGGCATGGGCTGGGGCTCCTGCAAGAGGATCAGCGGCAGATAACAGCTGCTAAAGCAGATTTATATCTGAGGTGACACAGAGTCCCCGCAGCAGCACCCCCCCATCACAACAGCATGCACCCCCCCTGCAGCAGCACACACCCTCCTCACAACAGCATGCACCCCCCTCGCAGCAGCATGCACCCCCCAGGGCAGCATGCACCCCCCTTGCAGCAGCA
>JAODKM010000025.1:18863596-18877660 GCA_026780845.1 Petrocephalus sullivani
TCCCAGCAGTCACCAGCGACCTCACTGTGTAGCTGTGGATGGGTCCTTTAAACCGCGGTGTATCCAGCTTGCTAATCTCAGTCCCCTCTATAAGCCTCTGTCCCATGAGCCTTTGCTGCTATGAAAGGGCACATGGTGGCCTGCCTTACTCTCTCCAACCCCATCTCAATAAAATGAAATAGTTGTTCATCGGGATAATCTGAATCGGCCGGCAGTGTGTGTGTGGGGGTTGCCATGGTGATACTGGACACTGCACCATGAGATTCAGAGCGTGCGAGAGTGACGGGAGGTGTGAGGCAGAACCGAAGTCCCCCCACCCCGTGTCCCATTGGATACATGAACTATTTGGTGTAATCTGCCCCTCTAATCCGTTACATATCATTTTAGCAGCCATAATCTCTGCGAGGCTATATTGCTTCTGCGGCATCATTAAGTCTGAGGGGGCCATTACTGTGATTATGGGTCTAAAGCAGAGCTCTTTTTGACGTTTTTTGAAGGCTTTGCTTTTTGAAGTCTGTGCTGATGCATGACTGCTGCACCCCCCACCTCCACAGTGTCTGGGCCACCGTTGGGTGCATCACGTGGCTTTTTAAACCCAGCCAAAAAATGATGGATGGGTCGATGGCTTCCAGACCTGCCTAATGCCAGCGAGACTCTGGCACATTAAAGATTCATGGGAAATCGATTGTAACCCAAAGCTGCCCCACGTGCAGACCGATAGCCACCTCACTGGCCCAACAAGGATGAGCAGCTAATGCTGCTCGACCCCCTGGGTCCGGAATGATTCTCCTGGCAGCAGGTCTGCAGAAATTCGATGGAGAGTGTCAGCATGTCCACCCTCCGCCAGCAGTCACCTTCCTGTCCTACACAGACAAGCTGAACTGTACTTGGGGGCAGGTGAGGGTAAGGGCTCCCCCCCCATTGCGAGGCCTGTCAGCACCCCTACACTGCAGGCTTGTGCATTAGCCTCGCTGTGGTACAGTCACACTGCAGGCTTGTGCATTAGCCTCGCTGTGGCACGGTCACACTGCAGGCTTGTGCGTTAACCTCTCTGTGACACGGTTGTGCTGCACGCTTGTGTGTTTAGCCTCTCTGGCACAGTTATGCTGCATATGTTGGCCTCTCTGTGGTAAGGTCACAGTCATGCTGCATGATTGTGCATTAGGTTCTCTGTGGCACAGTGATACTGCATGCTTGTTAGCCTTTCTATAACATGACCAAGCTGCATGCTTATGCGTTAGCCTCTCTGCAGCCCGGTCACGCTTTGCTATCCGCTGCAGGCCATGCCTGCTGCAGGGAGCTCGGCCGATGATGTCACCTTTGGTGGATGTGGGCCCGTTGCTTGCGGCGTGATGCCTGTGGGGGGCGCTGTGCAGGAGCCTGGTTCCAATTCCGCCTTCTGTGGCTCAGCTGTGTATTTTGGCAGCCTTCCTGTTCCTGTCTTCAGCCTGTGATGGCGCTGTTCTCTGTCTGCCTGCGTCGGGGGGGCAGATGCAGCTTTATATTTAGCCTACATGGGTTTGCTGCAGTGTGTGGTGTGTGCTGCTTGATCAGCAGCCCAGAAGGCTATAAGCCCCCCCCCCTCCCCAGGTCAGCATTCTGATGTAATGGGAAAAGCTTCCATGCCACCCTGCCAATTAGAGCTCACCACTCCCCAAAGACTGAAGCTTTGAAATGGAAATGTCTTTACGATGCCCCCCCCCACACCCATATTCACTCATGCCTCAACGCAGAAGCAGGAAGTGATGCATCATGGCCCCTTGCGGTTAGTCCAGGGTTTCTAGTAGTGCACTACATGGCATATCGGCCAAGGAGGGGGGGGGCGGTCGGGGAGGAGGAGAGTCAACACTTTAGGTGTGGAGACCAAGGAAATAAATAAGCAGCCATGGCTCTGGGAGGCTTATTGCTCTTTCCCTAGGATACTGCCGCGCTGGTCCCAGTCAGGGTGGGTGGGGCTCTCGGCGCGATGGCGCAGTCCCTGCCCCCAGCTGACCCATGCTTGCGTGCAAGTGTGAAGGTGCTTCTAGCTTATTCTCCCCCCTCCCCACTATGGAAAGCTTTCTGCTTACATAACAGTAGGAGGGATGCTGCTGACCTCTGCTCTATTGTCGGTGGTGGGGGGGGACATGACTCTTCAGAATGTAACGGCAAGTAGAGCTTTGATCAAGTCGGTCTCAGAAAATGGAGGGATGGAGGGAGAGAGGGAGTCATCTACACATCCGCCCCTGTGCAGAACCGCTGATGTCATAACTGTTGCTATGGGTGACGAGTGGAGCAGAGAGGGAGGTCAGTGGGGAGGGAGGCAGGGGCTTTTAATGCAGAAATCACAGTAACGGGATACGTGTGACTAATGGGAGATAGGCGACTACTTGGGAGGGGTGTCATTCAGCACATTTTATCCTTTTAATTTTTTTTTGGGATGCATCTGGGAGTGGAGAGAGAGGGACTAGGAGTGAGTGAGTGAGAAGCGGGGGGGGGGGAACAGACTATTTTTGACTGGCTGAGCCTTCAGCCAATCAGCATGCACTGTGGTCACAGCCCAGCATCCAATGGCATGTGCCGCGGTGTGCGAGCCCTTATTAATGAATGGAGCAGCGGAGAGGCAGCAGAAGGCGGCGAAGGAACGGCAGCAGGCAGCCATGAAGGGGCTCCAGGACGAGGCAGCCGCAGCTGCAGACGCAGACATGCAGAGCCCCGTGGAGGCCGCCGCGCCGGGGCCCGCCTCTCTGCTGCTCCCCCAGTCTTCCCGTCGCTCCATCTCCATGGGGGACTTCCGGCGGGCGAATGCCCAGGCCATCTCGGAGCCCGCCTCGGCCGCCGCCACGGCCCCATCCTCCCGCCTGGTGACCCCGAGCTCCAGTATGGAGTTTGAAGCAGCACGCCGGCGCCTCCTGGAGGTAGAGGAGCGCCAGCGCGTCATCCGCGAGATGGAGGGCCGGCTGGAGGAGCTGCGCGATGTGTTTGTGCGCTCGGAGCAGGAGGCGGTGGCACACGGTGAGCTTGTGGCCCGCATCACCAGCGCCGCCCAGCAGGGGGAGCTCTACTCCACCGAGAACGGCCAGCGCCTGAAAAAGGGCCTGCGCTTCAAGGGGCGCCGGGCCTCCATCGTGTTCTCCTCCATGCTGGGCCTCCGTACGTGTCTGCCCTGGAGGGTCAAGCTCAAGTAGGGGAAGGCCACACCTCCTCCCAGCCCCCGCTGCAAGCCACCTGCCTTCCTGCAGGGGGCGCTCTACCTTCTCGTGGATGTTTTTACTGTGCGTGTCTCTGTCTCTTCCTCTGGCTGGTCGTCTAATCTCAGGTGACTCCTTGCTGCTGACTTACACAATGCGGAAAACATGCGCCCGAATCCTGGGGAGGCGTGCCCCCCCCCAGCTTTGGGACAATCCCCGCTGGTCTACCGGACGACTCGGGTCACCAGGTAACCACAGCTGCTTCTATGTACTGTGCGCAGACCAGCGTGGAGCCCGACGCCCACACTCCCTCAGCATGGTGACTCAGTGCTGGCAGGTTTGGCGTAAACAGGAGAGAAGCGGTGGGGGGGTGTGGCGGACTCCATCGTCAAGACGACACCCCAGCTATTCATCTCTGCGGGACTGCAGACACGGCCCCCAGTGGGGGGGAGCAGTCCTCTGCATTAACAGAATGTGCTCTATCCACTGTGGATTCTAGAAGCTTCTCACTGTCTTCGAGGAGGTTTGTTTGTTCTCTGTGTTGTGCCTCATGAACATGGCATGCTGGGTAATGGTCATGCGAGCCAGGCCCTCTCCTTATGGGTATCTGTAACGGGAACACCGGGGGGGGGGGAGCGGGGGTGGCGCACTGGTGCCCGTTTTCCTGCAGGGATTTTGTAACCAGCTTCCTTGACCAATGTCCTGGAGTCCTTTTAGAGGTTCAGTGAAATATTAATATAGAATATTAACATTCTGCTCGCCATTCATATTTTTTTTAATCGGGAGTCTGGGCACAGGAGTACAATAGGAGCATTTAATGTTACATGTGAGAGCAGTCTGCGTGCGCCATATGTTTGCGTCACCCCCCCCGTCCCAAAAGGCTGAATGGCCCCTTTCCAGAAATAGCGTCGGGGGGGTCTCGGCAGAACTCGGGCGCTTAAAGCGGTGATATCAGGGATGCAATCCGGCGCGGACTGCTCCATTATGCAGTCATATACAGCCGCATCGAGCCTTTTGGCCACCTCTTCAGGATCCTGCTGCACAACGCTGTGATGCTTCTTACACGTTACTCGTATTTATCTGTACCGTCACAAAATTTTATCTTAAGACTCGGATATAGTTTAAGCTTTACGTAAAAAATGAAAATGTGACTGTCTAGCCGTTAACTTTAAATAGGAAATGAACTAGAATGGCTGAGCGCTTTTAAACGCTTATTTTATCTGCATTTTATGCTGCTTGGACTCTTTTTCTGCGGGTCCCGCTTCCATCCAGCCGCCTCTGATATAGGATTACACTGCACACCAGCCTCCGATAAAACGGATTATTTCTGACAGTCTGAAGCTTGTTCGTGCTGGTTTTGACGGGAGCAAGGTGCTCTGTATAATATAATAAATAAATCCGATACTGCCTTCTATTGTTATTGCTTTATGGAGTTATTTTGGATAAGTCTGATAAATGGAGAATTACACGTTACAGCTTCGTTAGTGCAGTTTGGTGCTGTGTGATCGGGAGCAGAAAATAAAGGCTGAGATGTGCTGCTTAAAGCTGCTCATTGACACGCAGTTATGCGCTGTATCGCATCCCCGTTTTTATTCGGTCATCGGAACATTGAAACGCAAGGGCTAAAGCTTCGAAATGTACAGTATACACTTTCGGACTTGTCCTTTCCTTTGTGAGAATGCAAGCTAAGTCACGCAAGGATTAAGTGCTTCTGTTTTTCGTCTGTGGGTTTTTAAAGCACGCTTACGATCCCGGCCGCCCAGCGCCGCTTTCACCGCGATTTCATACAAACTGACACAAACAGGCACACTTTTACCCAAAGACCTCTTGGCTCACAAGCAATTTGAATGTATTTGAGTGTGTTTCTAACGTGCTATGTTAAGCATTTGATTTGTCTGGAGCCTGTGGCAGGGGAGAATGGATCTCCGCATCGATTAGCCTCACTTACACCCATCCATCGACCTGGCCTCGCACCGCTGTCCTGTCCAGAGGTAGGGGGCGCATGGCTCTTCCAGATGCAACGTCATCCTAAATGAATGTAACTCGTCTAGGTTTGTAAGGCAGCCACCTGGTCCCCTACTCTTATCACGTAAACAGGGTTTAAAAGTAGCCTGTCTCTTTACAATGCAGGTTCCATTGATTTCCAGACCCCAAAGAGGCGACCCAGGGACACCAACCCAGTTCAATGTCTGTAGAGACCCCCGGAGGCATCCAGGCCAAGGCTGTTGGTATCGAGTGTATTTTAGTATCACTGGGCCCGTCCAGAGCAACCTGCTGAACTGTGCCCTTTGAGTGTGCATAGTAGCACAGAGCCTCATGGCCCTTTCCTTAGCTGGGTTTGGCCCAATTGGACTTGCATATCCCTGTAATCAGCCGTCAAACGACCCTAACCCAGAACATTCCAGGTACACCAGACATGCTTAAACTTTTGGTAGAACCCTCTAGTGGTGTGGAGGTCAGCATCCCTGGACAGTGCTGGGAGGGGTCCTCGATATATATGATGCCTATCTCCCTGCCTCCTTCCTCGACTGGTTGTCATGGGACTGCAGAGTAATGAATGAATGTCACTTTTCGCATTTTGGCTGTTTTTAATGTACAGATAGATTGTAATCAAATAAATTTGAAAAATAACACAATTTTCCATGAGGTCTTTGTTTTAATTGCTCTGTGATTTCCAGTCATTTTTTTTTATTTAACCAGACCAATTTCTCAAGAGGCCATACAGGTCACACAATTTACATTCTTTGTAACAAATGTTTATGTACTATTTAAGTACATCCCATTGGTATTTTAGACTTTTTCCCTTGAAAATACAAATTTGCAAAATGCACACATTTAGAGTTGGCGTTTTAATGTGAGCCTCCAGTATGTCCATACCGTACACCAGCCCTGGGGTTTGGGGTCCTGTCACCAACCCCCTGGTAAAGCTCACTGGTGGCAGGACATTAAAATACCATATTTTGAATCTCACTCTTGCAGAATGCTAAAATATTAAACCACCCACATGGTGGGGGTTAGGGGCACAGGGCCCCTGGCATCTGGTAAAACTGTGTGACAGTTTTTGGTCCCCTTGGCAAGCAAGCACCAGAAAAATACACAATCACTAGATACAAAGATTATTGCGAGATGGTACGTGTGCCATAAACACACTTGGCGCTCTACAAATATTTTATGCATTTAGGGGTGACTAAACTTCTTGTGTGTCATCTGCACCAAACTCCCAAAAACTTCCATTTAATTTATGCTGACCCCATTATATTTCGAAATCATGATCTAGAAAGTTGCAGCGTAGATGGGTCTACTGGATTGTGAAAGGACATTAGACTTTAGTGTATTACTGTCATGTCATCAACATGCAAACTGTCCATGTAAACCTGTTATGCATGTACAGCCTGAAAGATGCACTAGCCCTTGAGTGTGGAACCATCAAATGACAGAATATGCAGGGCTCCAGGGGGTCAAGGTGAGCAATCTAAATCCCAGAGTCCTTTGTAGGCCAAAGGGGTAGCAGGACAAGAAAGTGAGATGGCTGCAAAAGGCTGAGCGACAGACAGCCCCCTTCCTGGATGTGCTGTTGTGTGGGGACCCTGAAGCAGATGTCGGAAGAGGAGCTTCAGTAAATGGGAGGCGCAGTTGCTCCCATCAGGAGGTATCAGCCTCCTGGGGTCTGAGAGGTGAGCTTCCCATTTGTAGGCCTCATTGTGTGCTTCCTGACGTAAGCGTTAGGGATCAACTTCCTCCCATGGCTCAAGTACGACAGAGCTGGTTATACAGACCAATGACCTGAGAGAAACTTTCACCTGACAACACAGAGTACATCGTAAAGCATTCGAAGGCTCTGAAGGTCGTTTTTTGTTTTGTGTCAATCCAATGCATTTTGTACAAAACACAGCACAGTGAGAGCGAGGCACTGAAACTGGAACACAGGAATGACTGAGAATTACGGAGCAGCAAACCTGGGATGTCACATGGAGAGCAGCACTCCAGAAAAACTGCAGCCTAATTCGGGGCAAATAAGGTGTTTACTGATCGCAGACCCAGCTGAGAGGTGGGCTCCATGATGAGTTATTTTATTTATTTATTTATATATATAATATAATATTAACTAACACCACAAGGTCCAGGTACATGATTCAGGAAAAAAAGCCTACAAGCCCCAAATGCACAGAGGGGTGGGGAACTATTTTTCCCTAAATACAAAGCCAGGTGGTGAGGAGTCCAGGTTAAAAAACACCTCTTATTAATCTCCTGCTCCAATGTTCCACCATGATTTTGCCAAAGCAAAGTAAACTCATTAGCAGTTAATACAGAAATTCCTGCTTTACTGGCATTAGGAAAAGCAAGAGATCTGCAGAATGGGATCTGATGTCAAGGGGCCGGGAGCCAAGGAGCCAAACATCTGACTCTAAACATTATAAGCAGGTTTGGGAAGAACGAATATACCTCAGGCTCAGCGCTTACATGTAACACATTTTCAGTACAAAGATTACACAGTTCCCTCCTGCAATGTGAATTGGATGAATCGTATTAAACAACTTCCACCCCAGTTTGCTAAAAATACCAATAAAATAAAAAGGTACCACTGAGGTACCCAGAGCAAGGTACTGTCCCCAAGCACTGCTCCCTGGGTACTGATGTAGCTGCCCACTGCCATGTCACATATGGGTTAAATGCAGAGGACACATTTCATTGCAGTGCACTGTGTCCTGTAGTGTGTCAGCAATGACAATTATCGCTTCACCAAACAGAGGTGGGCATTAACAATGCAGGGATACAGCTCACTGCTGCCCTCCTCAGGCAAGAGGGGGAACAGCTCTGCTCTGGTTCAGAAGGCTGGCAAGCAAGTAAACATCTGTAAGTGTGATTCTTCATCAGGACCCCCCCCCCCCACCACCAAACAAGTGCGGGCCTCCCAGGCAGATGCACTGAACGCCGTGCTGCCACCTGTGGGACGTGTCTTTTAATACTGTTTAATACTGAACCCGCCGGACAGGCTGAGGAGCTGCACTCCCTGCTCCTAGCAGGGCCCCGGCTGTGTTCAGCTCACTCCCACTGCGCCGAGTCTGGCAGGTTATGAATGACGGTGACATGAAATCGGTAGAACACTGACACTCACGGGGATCCACAGTCTCTCTGTTTGGCAAGAACCAGCAGGTGGCAAGTGTCCACTGACAGGAAGCTGCTTCTGGAGGGTCCCTACGGTCTGATTCAAATCCAGCCCCCGCAGGACACACAGAGGTGGCTGTTGGTATCAGTTCATCCACAAATTCATAGACCATCTTCTCTGGCGAGCGCCAGAAAGCTTTGGGGGGGACAGGAGGCAGGGTCCCCTTGGGGTCAGTCGGTCAGTTTGAGCACGTAGTTCACCGGAAAGGATCCAGAGCGTGACTTATCACCTTCGATGTGTCCAACCTGAGAAGAAAAGATGGGTGAGACGTGACTGCGAGCGAGAGGCTGCTCACGCCGTGACACTGACACCGCAGCCGGGACGTGACTGCGAGCGAGAGGCTGCTCACGCCGTGACACTGACACCACAGCCGGGACATGGTGCACAGCTAGGATGAGGTTGGGATAGCCGGTCCGCCACTCACCCACCAGTGTGGATCGTCTGCAGCTGTCACCACTATGACCTCATCTTTGTAGAAGGCCAGGTTGTCTGCAGAAACGGCCCGGCAATCAACCAGTGCCTGGACACGCTTCAGTCTAGGCTTCTGCTGGGACACCTGCAGGGGGAGCCTGTGGTCACCATACCAAGCGTGTGAATACAGCCCGCAGACCCCCCCCATATCCCGGCCTCGCCCTCACCATGGCATTCCTCCGTGGACGGAGCGCGCGCCCTGCTGTGGGTGAGCTGCCTCCCGGAGGGCTGCAGTACTGCTCATCTGGGACGCTGCCGCAAGTGGGTGAGGCCACGGGGCACTTTCCCTGGCCGCCACTGCTGGTTCGCCGGTATGAGGTGGTCTTCCCCGAGCTGCAGGCGTGGAGACAGAGGGCGAAGCTGTAAATGTGACATGCAAATTTGCCTGGGCTTTATCAGAATGGCCACTAGAGGGCGGCAGAGGAAAGGCCGTGTTGGCCAGCGCGTGCAGGCTCAGACCTGCACAGAATGTGGACAAGTTACTCCTCAGTTCACCAGAGCAGGTGTGGTGGTTTCTTATAAACCCAGCAGAGGGCCGCACCCAGCCTTCAGAAGCCCCCCACAGTACGACGGTGACTGAGGTCACAATGCCTCTTAAAATAGGCCTGTTTAAAAGTCTGGCTTGGAACATTAATGAGTTCCGTTTAATGGCATGGGGCAGAGGAGCCCCTGTTCATGGGGAGTGGTCCGAGGAGAGACAGCTATACCTGACAGGTCCCAGGTGACTCAGCGGTGGGCTGAGGGTGGGCTTGCCGTCAGCCGCCCCCACGCTATGTAGGTCCCAGCACACAGTCTGCCTCTGCAGTGGCAACGTGTGACCAGGCTGCAGCGGGGAGGGGGCGCTGTGATGGGAGGAGGCGGGGTTTGAGGAGCGCCGCACCAGGCCAGTGCCGTCTTGGGAGCAGGAGGAGATCTGTGGCTCCGAGCGCCCTGGGGAGGAGAAACGCAGTTGGAAGGCCTCTTTGGGGAGAAGCAGGAAGCGATTTTAAACAGGCAGCCTGCGTAATCCACAGCATCACACACCTCTCAGGATGGCCTTGGCAGGGAGAGGGGGCGGCACACCGCCAGAGGGGGCGCTGTTGGCGGGCGGGTTGCGGTACAGGAAGTCCACATTCTCATACGTCTTATTGGCGATGATACTGCCCCCGCACCAGGAGGAGGCGCTGGGGAGCAGGGAGCCGTGTGCGGAGCGGGGCGAGACCTGCGGGCCGGAAACCGTTCCAAGGGGAATTAAAAGGAGGCGTGGCGGGGAGGGGAGGGCTGGGTGTGCAGAGGCCGAGGGGGGGGCACCTTGTCATCCAGGTCGTCCTCGCTGTCGCACAGCAGCTCCGGGGCCTCCCACAGGTACTCCACGTGAATCTGCGAGTTGAACTTCCCGCTTTGTGCCAATTCCAGCTGTAGCGGGAGAACGGCACGTCGGAATGCAGGGGGGCAGGAGTGTTAGGGCAGCCGAGGAGACGGCAGGCAGCCACACTCACCAGCTCGACACACTGCGCGTGCTGTAGCCTCCGGGCCGTGTCCAGCGCAGTCTCTCCGCCTTGGTTCACTGGGCCAACGAAAGCACCGTGACCTTTCACCCTCAGGGCTTGCTGGTGCGGATGGCAGAAGCGGGGACTACGCACCAGTGTGCAGTGCGGCCAGAAGCGGGGACTATGCACCCATGCGCAGTGCGGCCAGAAGCGGGGACTACGCACCCATGCGCAGTGCGGCCAGAAGCGGGGACTACGCACCCGTGTGCAGTGCGGCCAGAAGCGTGGACTACGCACCCGTGTGCAGTGTGGCCAGAAGCGGGGACTACGCACCTGTGTGCAGTGCGGCCTTCCCCTTCAGCAGCAGCTTGACGCACTCCGGCTTGTTGTGCAGGGCGCTGTAGTGCAGGGCCGTGTTCCCCTCGGACGTTTTCTTCTCCAGGCAACCGCTGTGGAGCAGTTTGTGGACAGGTGGCATCAGAGCACAGGGACGGTGACACGGCAGCACAGGGTTATGGCATCAGAGCTCAGGGACGGTGACACGGCAGCACAGGGTTATGGCATGAGAGCTCAGGGTCGATGACACGGCAGCACAGGGTTATGCCATCAGAGCTCAGGGACGGTGACACGGCAGCACAGGGTTATGGCATGAGAGCTCAGGGACGGTGACACAGCAGCACAGGGTTATGCCATTGGTTCCCACAAGCTCACCTGTTCTGAGTGAGGAAGTCCACCAGGGCCAGGGAGCTCCTCTCCGCCTGGCGCACAGCAAGGTGAAGAGCTGTCTCGCGTAGATCCTGAAGGGGAAGACACTCTTACAGATACCCATTCACATGTGGAGAAGGGGGCCTGGCCACATAATCACAGCTACTACTGTCCATGTGTAAGGGTCCAGGGCAGCGCTGGGCTCCTCACCAGGCCCTCAGGGATGGCTGCCGGCTTGGCCAGGTCCTCGCCCTCGGCATACAGCTGAAGCAGAGCCTGGAGGTCTCGCGTTCTCACAGCGTCGTACACACGCAGCGGACTGCTGTCCTCCTTCCGCCAGACATAACGCCGCTCCACGTACTTGGCCATGATGTACTCCTTCTTGGCACTCCTGGGGGCCGGGGGGTGGGGGGGTGGGGGGTGGGGGGTGGTGGTGGTGAAGATCACCTCTTGGTGTTCATTTTGACAGCATGTTTCCATTTACTTTTAGTCTTAGCCCTCTGAAGGAAATGCAATGTAGCCATCTTATTAGGTCGACTAAATCAACAGTACGTGGCCAAAGAAACACGCACGGCTTAGTCTAACTATCCACTCTAGATTCCAGAAGGAATCTCTATGCACGTTTCAGTCCCATTGTGGGTGCAGCTGTGACATTGTGGGTGCAGCCTTCAGCCTACCACAGACTTTGGCTTTGCCCTCGACCACAGTTTACACCACGCTTTTAGCAGGCAGAGGAAAAACCCTGAGTTCAGTTAGTAATGCATGTCAAAGATGCATGAAAAGGCCCCCAGCCACTACCTGAATAAATGCTGTAAATGTAAAGCTGGTATTCCGGCATGGCATTAGGTTAGAACACACATTTTTAAAAACACAGATTTAACTGTTGCAATATGAAATGTTCCAGTAATTCTAAAATGGCTTTATATGTACTTTAATCATTAAATAGAAAACTTGTAGTCTCAAACAAAATACTTACATTCAGTTTTTTTTGTTATAATATGAATGAAATGTAAGCAATTAATGAGACTAGTGAACATCTACTGGGGTAGGGCTTATTTCTATACCTCATTCAGTCCAGTACACAACTTTTCAAACACATCGGGAAAAAAATGACTTGCTATTTATCTCACTACGCTTCTGCAGAACACAGCTACATATTCATATATCAGTGGCATCACTTTGGCAATACGACGTCGTACGATGCTCTCCGTGTCGAGGCACCACCTCTGCAGGCTCCCCAAGGCAAAGTCCTTCCTTTGTGGTAAATGTGACGTGGCGCGGTCAGTCAGCAGGACTAATTATGCAGTTACCCACATGCTTTGCACCGCACTTCAAATGGTGTAAATTAAAAGATTGTATTCGTGTGATAATAGTAAATGGTTTAAAGTTTGCAGCACTTGCAGTGGAGTGCGTGTGTTCTGTGTAACCGTGACTGTCCTGTAAATTGTTACCTTCCCCATCTGCTACTAGTATTAAACCTATAGTGGATGCTGATAAAGACAGTAACTTCCATTTTAAAAGAGTTGTCATCTTTATTAAAATGACTCATGCACTCGCCACAAAATATTGGCACTCTGTATGTGGGTCTGCTGTGTCACAAACATTCTGTGCCCTCCACGGTTGTGGCGACAGAATGAACAAGGTGACTGAATAGTTTCCCGTATGCAACATTGTTCTCACTGACGGGTTCGATTTCATTTTACCCAGAAGTCATCAGAAGTATAAGGCCACCGTAAGAAACAGACACTACAGCTCATTGGATCAGTTTTAAATGGGTCTGTTCCTGATACGTTTCATTTTTATTCGTGGTTACATTTTTGTGTACATTTTTGTCATCGTTTCTGGCAATATAAATCGTTTTATTAGCATCTCGTTTTCATCAAAAATTTTTGTTGATTAATAACTTTCGTCATAGTTTTCATCAGTGACGTGAACCCTGCCAGCAGGCGAGATGACTCACATGTCACTCCCGGGGAAGGGCTTGATGGCGTCACTGGGCAGGTTGGCCTCCATGACGTCATTGAACCTGGAGTTGCCGATGCTCACGGCCAGCTGGGGGGGAGGGAAGGTTAGGCTGTGGACCATGTTACCAGGGGCCACAGACATGCAGAGCGGAGGCACACTCAGTTTGACGCACCAGGAGCTCAGACGTGCTCAGCATGTCCAGAGTCAACGATTGGATGCGGGAGTAATGCACACCCAGCTCCCGGTGGATGCCGGAACATTCTATGCAGGTGAGTATGCCGAGGTTCATGGACAGCCAGCTGGGATCTTAGGCAATGGAGACAAGCAAAGGTTAGAGCAGTGGAGAAGAGGTTTGACTGCTCCCCGGTAATGAGGGACTCCGCCAGGAGCTGCTCCCCTCACATGACGTCACCCCCAGCTGCACCTGGAGCCCCGCAGTCGCAGCAGGCCTCATTGCCGGGCAGGTTGGGCAGACCAGCGATGACGGAGCGAGCCAGCTCCTGCACTCCACTGTCCTGGAAGGACGTCTGCTCCCCGCCCAGGGCGGCGTTCAGGGCCTCGTCCTTGCTGTTCTGCAGCACAGACATCCAGCTGGGGGGACACGACGGGGGGCATTCAGTACGGGAGTGGGAATGATAACGGTGTCAGAATAAAGACCACTATCACAGACACACACTCAGAGCATCGGCAAGGTGGTCTGTGCCCCTTCAGTCTCTGTGCCTGTACCCTGGTGCAGTGCCCTCCCCCCCCAGCTGTTTTGTGTACACTTCCTGCCAACAGGAGCAGAGGAGGCCCTGGCGTTACGCTCCCTTCATATTCCAGGTCCCTGGCTCCTACTGCTCCCTTTCCGATGGAAACAGCTCAGTGTCGTTTGTCAGAGACGTTTTAACGGCGCCCTCGTTTCTACTGGACTTTAAGGAGGTTTAATTACAGTCACCTTACGATCTATTCTAAACAGTATGTTTTCCCAGAAATGAGCCGAGTCAACAATAAAGCCTGTGGCCCGACCTTCCCAGCTCGACCCAGCTGTGTGTGTGTGTGTGTGTGTGTGTGTGTGTGTGTGTGTGTGTGTTTTCTTGGGGGGGGCGGGGGGGGGGGGGGGGTGGGTCCCGGCGCG
>JAODKM010000025.1:18897377-18910706 GCA_026780845.1 Petrocephalus sullivani
TTTAAAAATTATTTTGAGAGTTGGGGAAAAGGAAATATGGGGCGCCGGCCCCAACTTCCCCCCTTTTTTTTTTTCCCCCCCCCCCCCCCCCCCCCCCATTATTTGCTTGGCCCCTGGTGGCCCTTAGCGCGAACCACAGCCTGACCGCAGGGCCGGCATAACAAAGAGCCCCTTTGTGCTCATCTGCTCCCCCCCGAAATCTTCCCATTGTGTTGCAGCCAGTACAAACCCACAGCTTCACGGGGAAGGGGGCCCCGAGAAAGGGGGCCATTGAGGAAACATTTGTAGAGGTCATTGTCCCATTGTGCATACCCAAAATCTCAGACCCCCACCCAGGGAAGTTTCAAATTTAAGTTCTTTATTAACATGATAAGCATCCAGTTACAAAAAGTACTTTTTGGAAATAAACTAGGAAGGGTCTGGGTTAAACCCCCTTTTTCCTCAACTTTCAAGCATTTCCTCATCTTATACACACCATTAGCTGACCAATCAATTCAGAGGCGGTGCTGGGTGCCATTTTAACAGGCGCACAGGGCTTGTGCTGGCATTCATTCATTTCTTGGGAGAGGCTTTCTCAGGAAGCCTCACTGCAGAGGAGCCCCTGGCTCAGTGATGGCGAAGAGAAAATACATTCTGCTCAGAGGTACCATATATCCCCTAATATCCACTCCTCCTGCTTTTACCCCTGTATCGGTAACACATGTTTGAAGCCTTGTTTACACCTCAGCCCAGCACGAGTGATTAGTCACCACTGCATCTCTCAGCTGACACGTTTTTGTCATCTGTGGAAGCACCTGAGAAATGGCTTATTTATGCTGGCTTCCTGTCGTGCTTGGTGCCTCATCACAGAGTTACTCTCGCATCAATGCGGGCTCTTTTCAGCCGGGCTTTAATGATGTGTGTCTTGTGAAAGTAACAGATTAACAAAAAGAAATGTCCAGCACTGCAGCCTGCCCCCCCGCTGGGCTCCATCCACAGCCTTAAACACAATCATATGGCCGTAAAAACCGTAAATAACCAAGCCAGGTAAGCACATGCATGGGGCTGCTCTGTGGCCGGTCTCCGTTTATGTGTTGAAAGCAAACTGGCAGGGGGGCTCTCAGGTACTCAGAGCTCGGCCTCTGCTCTCGGCTTCTCCATTCCTGTCTTTATCCCAGTAAGGGAAGTGGAAGGACTGAGTGGCGGACAAGCCAGGGCTTGCCGGTGCGTCGGGTCACGCCCAGCTTGAGCTTCCGTGGCAGAAACGGCTCACGAAACAAGTTTCCAACTACAGGCTAGCAACACCAAGGTCGAGATGCGAGAGCCCGTTTATATTAAATGCCACACAATATACTACACTGCACATAACGTGAAGTCGATATCCTGGCAGTGGTGTGCGTGCAGGTATCCGTGGCAACCGCTTCTCAGAGGGAGTCATGAGTTTTCCTTGCGCGAGTCCGGTGGCCCCACCGATGCCCCCGTCTGCTGGGAATCCAGCTTTACTGGCAGTGATGTGGCTCTGCAGCATGTAAACATTCCTGCCGGGGGTCACCGCCTTGCTCCAGAGAGCAGCACAGCCTACTGCCAGTACTGAGCCCCCCAACCATTGCCGAAGACCCCAAAACTCCACCTCAGAATCAGCAGTTTTTGGGCCAGCAATCAATGAACTAATGAATTAATGTATCACTCTGAAAAATGAAAAATCTATCACTCTGATCAGGGGTGGACATCTTAGTGCAAAGGTTAAAATGCCTGGTAAGAATCTTAACATTTGTGCTGCTATAATGAGAAGTGACCATGCGTTTGAACTTTTATACTGCAAATGCCTGCCAGTTTTTTTCAGTCCCAGATTATATTGCAAACCACCACGAGCCTTATCAGTCTGGATCTCATAACTATCTTTATTCATGTCAGACAGTCATTTCTTCAGCTTCTTCAGCTTACACTCTGTATGCAGAAAACAGACATAGGAGACCAGAAGGTACTGGGTAAGGATCCGCACATGGTCTGTGCATCACTGAGGGAAAGGGTACACTTCACTCCAAAATAATCACCTTAAAACCCCCAAAAAGTAAGTGCTGCGTTTCCAGGTACAGTGACCTGTTAAAACTCTAGCAGTAAGAGAATGACAATTTTAGACATTCTAACACGTCATAAATAATTCTGTACAAAATATCATAAAATAATGCTTATTACAAAAAAGCTACAGAATATGCCCCCCCCACAATTACCGTCTGAAACTAACACCACACGCAGTCACACAAATAAGACTGCAAGTTTGCTCAGCATGGAACCACAGCACTCCAGTGAGAGAAACAGCAGAACAGAGCGAGGCTTCAACCAACAGGAAGCGTGCGGCGTTTCGGCCAAGGAGCTCGCACACAAAGACGCTGGTGTTCTCCAGCACAGTTACCGCGGCAACAGGCCACATGGCACCACTGACCTCCTGGATCCAACCTAAAACCTGGGTACAAGCTAAAAGTACTGTTATTAATTCTTCTTCTTCTTATTATTATTATTATTCTTATTCTTATTCTTATTATTTCTTCAAATATTTTATCTCATGGCTGCCATAGTGACAATAGTCTTGGAAACACTCCCACCATCACCTGGTAGGGGGGCGGCGGATCATCATCAGTAGTTATGAAAGCATGAAAAGTGAATATACCTTCTGAGAGATTCCTGCTCCCAGAAAGGTCACCAGGCAAGGCAGGTGCTGTGTCACATGCAGCCAGAACACGCAAGGCTCACGCATACGCGCACACACAGAACACTAATGCATCTACAATGGGTAAGCTGCAGTCTAGCAAATCACTTCTAAATTCCCATTCCAACCAAACGCACAACAAGCTTAACAATATTTCAAACTTAAAATAGCATAGCTGCCACTTGGGGGTGACAGAGTCCGAACGACAGGTGTGTGCCTCGCACGACTCCTGTTCGCTCGCAGTCCTGGACCAATGACACAACCCCGGAATGTTCCACAGGAGCTCAGAAACACTGGAGAGCCCCCAGTCACACGTCACGCTGATTCCTTTAACATCTCAGTCCAGTTGTGTTCTTCGCAGAATACAGTACCTATAATGTAAAACGATCCTTTCCTTTCACATGAACTGGTATTTCAAGTGGATGCTCTTACTCCTTAACCAATAAGGATCACCAAGGTACACTTTACGAAATTATTCAAATTTAAAAAGCACAAGGAAACATATGACGCAATAACTTAAGGATCTTTACATATTCTCTAAACATCGCTATTAGGCATTCCCAACACAAACTTTGTTATAAAATATTATGATTATTTTATACCAGTTCATTAAATTATAGCTGTTCAATTTTAAATCACATTTAGAAACCAAAGGAAACCAGCACGGATTGCAGTCTGCACCCTGAGCTGAGCCTGAAGGTGGCGCTGTGAGGTAGAACAAGCCAGGTGGGCCTGAGAGCACGACCCAAACCCAAAACATGACACGTGCTGTTCAGACAGCTAACCCTAGTCAGACGTGTGCTGCCACGTCTCCCTCTAGTGGTGGAGGCAAGTACAGACATTGGCTTTGGAAATATAAAAATTCCTGAGTGTTTGGTCTCAGACACCCCCAACATAATGTAAACTTTGGAACTGCCAATTTTAGACCACTGACCTGGCTTTAGTGCTCTAAGCGCCACCCTCTACGAATATCACTAGCCAATTATTTACAATTATAAACCCAAGGAAACACACACACAGCCAATTCGCATAGGTAACATCAAATAGGAGAACTAGGTGTGGTTGGGGGTCCTCTCCTGATCCCCTGCCCTGTAGCACCACTGTGGCCCCCCCCTGGCCCATTGTCCCAGCTTCAGCTTCTCAGGAGGTCACCTAAATCATAGGTATCGAAGAAGTCAGACACCCCCTCACTGTCCTCCAGCCCCCACAGGTAGTCGTCGTGGTCCAAAGGGGGGGTGAAGCTGACGAAGGGGCCGGCAGGCTCTACGGAGTTGTGCAGCTGGTCCTCCGTCGTCTGCAGCAGGCTGGGGGGCAGTCCCAGGATGCCCTCGACGTCCAGCAGGGAGCTCCCGGAGGCAATGGCGGTGCTGGGCGTCTCTGCTGTCACGGGGAGGAGAGAGCAGGTGACTCACTTTGTCAAGGTATTTATCTACAAGCAGTAAGAGAGCTGCCATTATCCAGGAGTTACAGCAGAGAGCAGCCCTATCCCAGGCACACCTTCAGCAGGCTCCTGCTTAATAGAGGGAGAGGCGGGGCCACAGGACTGAGGGGTGGGGCCACATGAGTCAGGGGCGGTGCCACAGGACTGAGGGGCAGGCCCACAGGAGTCAGGGGCGGGGCCTTTAACAGGACTGCTGTCATCAAGCTCCTCCTCTGGACACAGGTAGACCTCGATGGGGCCATTTCTGCTCTTCAGGTGGATCTGCAGGGACTCCTGAGGGTGCATGGGGGAGACAGAGTATGGCGTTTTACGCGTGAATCTCACACAATGCTTCACATTGGATACAGGAATGCTGTTGAATTCACAGACAGACGGACGGACGGACGGACGGACGGACGGACGGACGGATGGACGGACCCCCGAAGATGCCGGAACCTCCAGCTTCGTTTCAGATGGAGCCTTGATGGCGATAACTGTCTGGTCCTGCAAGCTCGCGACAGAGCGGATGTCCTGGTAGGTGACATATCCCAGCATGCACAGCGGTTAAGGACAGTGTGTGTTGTGAGAGAAGAGGATTGCATATTTACTGAAACCCACCCAACTCAACCATACTGATCCAAGGTACTTAATCCAAGCTGCGTCAGGAAAGACGAGATCCCCCGCAGGGTGTGATGATGACATCACCCCCAGAATGCTGGAAGGATACTGTTGGCTGTCTTTATTCTCAGTCAGCTCGCTCAGCTGGGTGGAGCTGCTCTGGATGAGCTGGTCCAAGACCTTCTCCGCTCTCTCCAGCTCGCTCAGCTCCTTCCTCAGGGACCGCGCCTGGTCTGAGCCGCTGGTCGATCCCTCGAAGGACCTCCCAACCCTGCAGATGGCAAGGGACCAGCCATCAAACATGTGCCCGGGCCCCGTGGCCCCTTGAACCTGCACCCCCCTGCCCCGGCCCCCAAAATCCGTTGGTACACTCACAGCCACTGGATGTTGTTCTTGGACTTCTTGCGGATGAGCTGCACTCCTTCCAGCACATTAGTGATGTCATAGATGCGTCTCTTCTGCACCTCCAGCACCTCGGTGGCCCAGTTGAGGTCCAGCACGCCGTCGGAGGACTCGCTCAGCAGTCCCACAAACTTCTTGGTGAGGAGGCCCAGGGAGGTGTCGTACCGCGTGCGCTCGCCGGGGGACTTGGATGCTGCGGAGGAGACGGGGACGGCTGAGGGGAGCAGGACTGCCTCACTAACTGGCACAACAGACAGCTGCAGAACTCCCAGCCAGACCGTACTGAAGTGAGAGCCCAAGCACAGTGACACACAGGGTACACACAGGACGCCGACTTCAGTGACGCTGTTCAGCGACGTCGGCCATTAGCACAGGGGCCGGCCAGCCTCCTCCCCAGCACGGATACTCACTCTTGGGGCTGGACAGCCTGACTGCAGCCCCCTTTCCTTTGGGGGTGCGGAAGTCGGGGAGGTAGGGAGGGTCTTCCAGGTCCAGCTTCCTCTTGGCCTAATGGGCCGGAGGGGGGAGAGTAATAATAAGTAGGTATGCACCTATTGGTCGGCCAGCGATCGGGATTGGCCGATTTTCAGCCTGATCGGTGATCGGCCAATAAGTCGTGCGTATTTCCGATTTCAAACCGACCTTATACGTGCGCGATGCGTCATACGCACAGCCCCGTGGACGGCCACATCCCAGTCGTGCGCGCATTTGCAGACACGCTAAAATGTCTGTAATTTGGAAATTCTTCAATGTGAGCGAAGCGGACACAAAATGCGCGATAAGTGCAAGGTCCTAGTACACCATGGGGGAACCAATGCAAAGAGATTTAACACAACAAATCTATTAGAAACTCATAACCTCAGTGAACATGTGACACGGCGTGAATGTGCATCTGCTTTTATCCTATATAATTACCCATAGATCTATCGGATTTTGATACCTGGCTGTAAGGCTGATTGTTGTCCCATTATATTATTTCCCCCTCCTGCTAATGACGCCTTCTTGCTGCCCGGAGGCATGGAAGGAGCAGAGGTGTCCGTTTACTGCCAACGTATATCAGCGGTGAATGTGTTTTTCTGTAATTGCCAGGAATAAAACTGGACGGTACGAGCTGATGATCGGGTCACTCCATTTATTTATATATTGTAATATTCGATTATTCATATGGTGTTAGAAAATGATTAAATCATTAATCGCAATTATTTGTATGACAAAAATTTCATGATTGTGATTGTGCATTGCTGATATTTGTTTTCTTGCATAACAGTTTAGGCTATATCATGTTAGTCATGGTATTCAAGTTGATATGAATGTTCATAATCCAGATTAGGTCTGAACTATAAAAAAAAAAAAAAATCTAATTGCGATTTATCTGACAGATATTGCGAATTTAACTTAAAAATTTATTCTAACAAAAATGATATAGACCATACACCCAATGAACCATAGAAGAATTCTCTAGCAATCTCTAGCAATAGTAATGCGATTGTATTTTTACATTTTAAGTGCCACATTCGCAAACGGCGCTCGACTGCTTTTTTACCCTTAGTAACGTGCTTCCAGAAAGTCCCATGTACACAAGGGTCAAATTAGCAGAGAACAATAACGCATTTTTGCACTGTGAATGTAACGTTTTCCTTGCGTTTCACATGTCTGTTGTTTGTGGGCGTATTCGCAGTCACCTTGGGCAATTTCTGATTGGTAAGCATGACTGGCAGGTGAGGAGCACAGCACTTCTGATTGGTGAGACTGGCTGTCACACAACGAGGATGGCATGAATTTGCAAAACTATTCTCACGATAGTTTTAAACCCTGGGTCAGACGTGATGAACAATGCATATCCTAAGATCACATTGTTTCAAATCGCAATTTCGATGCGAAATCAATAAATTGTTCAGCCCTAATCCAGGTGCGTTATTTTATCGAGATGTATACACATGCCCTCACTTGATAAGACTCCACCCGCTGCCACCCTCCCACTCAGAAAAGACATTGCCCACACCCGCTGCCCTCACACTCACTGCCAGGCCACGGCCCTCACACTTACTGCCAGGCCACGCCCACGGCCCTCACACTTACTGCCAGGCCACGCCCACAGCCCTCACACTCACTGCCAGGCCATGCCCACGGCCCTCTTTCATTAACTTTTGTGCCCACATCAGGATAATATACTACAATATAATAATAATAATAATAATAATAATAATAATAATAATAGTAACAGCGTGTTCGTGGAGGCAGCCATGTTTGTTCCGAGTTGTGTAGCTCAAACGGGAAACGGTCGGCTGTGACGTCTCGCACCTCAGAATTTCCGACTTTGTCGGGATAAATGAACGCAGCATTAATATTGGAACTATACCTCTGCAATGGAAGATGGGGTTAAAACGACCACAAGAGAACAACAATCAAGCAGCCATACTTATAAACACCCTGTCACTACCAGTTCTCCACACCCACAGGCCACACGCCCCACCCCGCCCCGTTCAGTCACACAGCACTGTCCCCCCACCAATGGCTCCGCCCCTCCCCAATGGGAAAAGCAGGAGTGGGGGAGGGATGTGGGACTGGACCAGAACCCCACAGGGAACACAATGTTGCCTGTCATGGGGAAAAACACCCCATGAACTCCAAGCCAAAGGGGGTGGGGAACCCCAGGAGCTGTTGCCACGCCCCCCCACCCACCCTGCCTGCCTACTTATCACAGAGCGTGGGCCAAGAGCACGCGTCTGTGTTCACACCAGCAGGCTCCTCAGTGCAGGGGGGGTGGGATCACCTGTCAGGGTGTAGCCCCCCCCCCCCAGCACACATGCTATGCAGCTCAGTGACCGGGAATCTGCAGAAACATTCCAGCAACGAGTTTCAGCTCCTGTTCTGTTCCACCCTCGATTCCAGCGTTTTCCGGCTGCACAGTGCCGTCGTTCCGGTGAATCCAGTCCAACGGGGCTGTTGTGGGCGTAGCGGCCACGACGAGCTTGACTGTTTTCTGGGCGTTGGGGGGGGGATTAGGGTTAGAGAGACGAGTCTGAGGTCCTGTCGCGGCTGTCGGCAGTAACGGTGCTCCAGACGAACACCCCCCCCCCCCCGCCAAGTCATGAGCATCTGAGGCGTGGGAATGCAGCTCCAAGGGACGTGCGCAGGAGACGGGCGGCCAGTGACACTCAGCCCCGCCCACTCCATTTCCAGATCCATAATGCAGACGCCATAATCATCACGGGAGGCTCCCAGGGAACTCGGGCACGAGAGGCTTACCACGGCAACACCACACCACCTGAGCAGAACCTAGCAACAACACCGAGCACAAGGGCTCACAACAAACCACACAAGGAACCCATCTTGAGCTGGCCAGCTGCCCTCCATCACGAGGTCAGGGCAGGGCACAAACGGACGGTGTCACAACCCTGTTGCACAAGAGTTCATTCCAGAAACTCACCACACGCAATCCAGACCACCCTGGTTTCAAATAATTGCAGCAAGAGGTTTTATTAGGTAGAAAACCACGCTTGTTAGCATTCCTCAGCAGCCATGCAACAATGGTTTCAACAATCTGAATAGGAATTAAATTTGCACAATTTGAAGTCACAACAGGAAGTGACAGCCTGAAGGGACCTGGGGAATAGGCCAGCAGTCTAGGGACCCAGGAAGAGGTCTGCACCTCACCGGTGTGCCAGTCGGCTGAAACCCTCCAGGTCAACAGAAAAAGCCACCCAACACTACACTGCACCACACCTCCACCGTCAAGTACTCAGCAACAATCAAAGGGCAGCCCCAAACCCCAAAAGGACAGACCAGAACCTGCTGGTACTAGCCGGCTCTGGAGAATGGGGCCAGTGGATCTGAAACATCATTTTCACTGAGAAGTGCAGAAAGAGTCACACGTTCTTGCCACCTGTCACTGCACCCCCCCCCCCAGCTGACTCCTCCGATGACAGACACGGCCAGCTGACCCCAGCCAGGCACGGGACCTCCTGACCGACACGAGCATAATAAAATGACTCAGGGGGCAGGAGGACAGCCACAAACAGCAGAGAAAACAGCCACTGGGAAAGTTAATAAGCAGATGTGGCCCAGGAAGGGCAGCTGGGCTGCTGGCAGGACAAACGTGGGTAGAGCTGGCTGGATGGAGCAGAGCAGAGGCTCTGCCTCCCACAAGAGCCAACAACTCTGCCCAGCTCGACAAAAGATCGCGTAAATGCAGCCTGCCTTAGGACTGCAGCCGGGCAAAGGACGTTAACACCCCCGCCTAATCATATACCCCCCCCTCCCCATGTACCCAAATTCACTTTGTATTGAGAGACTCCCCCCTGTGGGGATCAGCCGCCCCGGAGCCCAGGCCGCCCGCAGCAGCTGCTGTGCGGGTGCAGCGTCTGGGGTCCCCGCCAGGGACCCTCGTCCAGCTCCGGGCGACGCACGGCTGCTAAGGGGCAGCGCAACGCCTGGAAAAGCCGCCCCCACTACTTCAAGCAAAAAAAAAAACTTGGACAGTTGGTCAGAAATCCAGCAGGGGTGCTGGATAATAAAGGTAATAAAAGGTAATAAAGGTTTCGGGGAGCACACTAGGGACGCTCCGAATGGCCGCACGACATCCCAGCACACGTACACTTAGCGTTTAAAAGACCCAGTTAGTTACACGCCGGCGATCACGGTACCGGAAGTCTCCCGGAGGCCGATCTGACGGGCTTCACATCGGGTCCGTGGGGGGTCGCGCAAGGGTAGCCGTTCCTCTGGTCGGCGCCGGACGAACTGCAGATCTGGGTGAAATAGGCGACCGGCACAGCGCTGATCGGCGGGCTACAGAGTCCGCTGCCGAATATCTCCATCTTCCCTCCAGGGACGACCTTCCTCTGAGGACCCGAGTGCCCGGCGTTAGGTCTCGCCGCGGCCGGAGAAACCCCCCTGCATATCCGCATCATCCTCTTCCAGCGACTGACTGAGGAGAAACAGTGTCAAAAAAGAGACAGAGCCGGTACCCGGACGATACCCGGAGCGTCTCCACTGCAATACGGCCAGGCTAGCTAGAGGACAACAATGGCTACATGAAATATGCGACAGAAATAAAGCCTGTTTATTACTGTACTGATAATCCGAAAAGCCCCGAACCACAGAAACAATGCTACGTGATGCTTGCAGACAAATACGTGGCAAGAGCGTTGATATTTCACTCCTTACTTGCCTTCAAATAATATCTCGATAAAATACAGCAGCAGCCTTTAGCGAGAGTCCCCGTCAGCCCAGAACCACAAATATGTCCTCTATGGAAGCGCCGCGAATCGCACCGTTACACACATGTCCAACCTGAGAGAACCCTGCGAGACAGAATCGAATAGGGGACAAAACAGCTCCTTAGGATGTTCGCGGGAAACGTTGGCTTTCTCCCCCGCCCCCCGTAGCTATCACCGCTCCCAGGGCCGCCAGCAGATCTCAGAGCCTCTGTTTTAGCGCCAAACCTCGTCCCGCGAAATTTGGATTTCCCGCGGCCGAAAGCGCGCTCTGATTGGCTGACGGCATAGCGCCGCTGTTCAACTGCGAACATTTGTATAAAGCAGGCGGATAGGTGGGTGTGGCTTAGCCGTGAAGTAGTGGGGCGTGCGCCAAGGAGTCAATTTACATAGCTGCCACTTTATAACATATAGCGACTATACATTCTTACTTGGAAGAGTCGTGGGATTTTGTACCGCTTTAAAATCTATAATATCGGGCTGTGTTAACGTGCGTTCAGTGCAACATAGACGGCGCCGTTCATTTTTCCCGCGATCCTGATCTGTAAAAGCGATTGGAGGGCAGATGGATGAACAATCGCATTCATTTGCCCAGCTATGGTGCCCCGCCATTTGGCCGAACATGGTAATCTAATTATAGCTATACCTCTTCCCAGAGGAATGCTATGTGTGTTTAGATGTGTTATTATTATTATTATTATTATTGTTGTTGTTGTTATTATTTGGCTCAAGCTCAATAGAGACTAAATGTGCTCTATAAGCACCAAATAAACATTTTAGTAATGTTAAATGGTCTTGCTTTTACTGCAGAGTTACACGTCTATTTTTTATACATATACATATTATGTATATAATATGTGTGTATGAAAAAAAATATGTATATATATATGTGTTTGTGTGTGTGTATATAATGTGTGTATGTAAAAAAAAAAATATATATATATATATAAATATATATAAAACAAATGCACTTCAAAAAGGTGAAGTAACTGAAAACATGTTTTATATTCTAGTTTCTTCAAAATAGCCACCCTTTGCTCTGATTACTGCTTTGCACACTATTGCCACTCTGGGAACTCCTTCCAGACTGTTGGAAAACCATTTCAGGTGACCACCTCCTGAAGCTCATCGAGAGACTGCCAAGAGTGTGCAAAGCAGTAATCAGAGCAAAGGGTGGCTATTTTGAAGAAACTAGAATATAAAACATGTTTTCAGTTCACCTTTTTTGTTAAGTACATAACTCCACATGTGTTCATTCATAGTTTTGATGCCTTCAGTAAGAATCTACCAATGGTCATGAAAATAAAGAAAACACATTGAATGAAGGTGTGTCCAAACTTTTGGCCTGTACTGTGTGTGTGTGTGTGTGTGTGTGTGCGTGTATATATATATATATATATTCCGTATACCGTGTACAGCTGTTGCACGTGGCCAGCAAAATGTCGGGATTTCGAATCTTCCAAGCATCACCACTTCAAACCCCGTCTCAGTGATGAGTAATGCTTTACATTTTTCTTTATTACACGTTTCAGTCTCAAAATATTACTTCGAATTGTCCTTAATGCAACAGTATGTACAAAATCAAACCATCAGCTGCATTTCCAACAGTGAATGACATACATTGAACAGACTTCACCTTAATAGTTCATAGATTTTTTTTTTATTATTTTTTTTTTTTTCGGGAGCATTTAAAACTGTGATGATGGAGCTAAAGGTCCAGTTGTATTGGTTGTTTATTTCTTTTTAAATATTTATTCGTCACATGGTCCTGTTTGCGATATCAGGCCGGATTTCTGGGGAATTTTCGTCCAGTGAAGGTAAAATATTTCCTTGTTTACAATGGCCATTTACGATCAGACAATATGTCAATATTTTTTGTAATCGGAGACACGAATAAACCGATTTCTGATGTTTTGTTAAGTGACCACTAGGTGGTGCACCGGTAGAGCATTTGGATATGGCACGTCTTTTTTCAGACGTAAAACTTATCCGATTTGCCTAATTTACCCATTGTATATCATATCACTCGATATTAGTACAATATAAGTATATTATTTTAAAGGAGAAATTAACTGCATTTTTAGATTCAACAGTGAGGTCGGATTATTATTTTCTATTAACTGGGTTACGATATAATGCACTGCGGTTTTTATTACAAATATCCTGAAGTGCATTTGTATAAATATATTCCATATACAGGTGTGCTGTCAATCCACCCATTCATGCATCTTCCGATCCCTTATCCTAGTTAGACTCTCAGGGAATCCCTCCATTAAGCGGAAGTGTCCGACCCGCGGTTGACATTTCTGCAAACAAAAAACCCACAAGATGGCGCAATAGGTTAAACGTGCTGAAATGAAAACATAATCTTACGCTTTACTTGACTCGTCTGTGATTTTTGTTGAGGGTAGAAAGACCTGAATAGTGTACTGAACGTAAACCCATATGAGGCTATTCCATCAAACTGGACTGTTGCACTGGGGCGGAGTCCGTTAGTCTGTATCACATTTATGAGCCGCTATTCAGGATTTATGAGCAGAAGTCATGTGAAAGCGGGAGTGTCTGGCCGAAATCCCGCTACCCTAAGCGGGAGCCCGAAAAGGTGCCCGGAGTTCCAAAGCTGCTGAGCTGCGCTGCTTTCGGGTGGTACCTGTGTCATTAATAAAAAATCACCCCAACTTTCTCAAAAAAATTGAAGTGCTTATTTGTTGTACATTTGGGTATTTTTTTGTCTAGCACAGACATTTTAAAATGTTAGCTATTTTGGCGGTAGAGGTAGAGATTAAGTGAAGCCGAACGTGTGGGAGAGATTTGAGAAGGGGGTGGGGGGCAGACTGGTCGGCGCCAGCCGACACCTGCATGGGGGGGGGGGGGGGGGGCAAGGGGGGGGAGTTAGGGAGTATTAAGAGCTAATATAAAGGGGGCTCCTTCCCGGCTTGGAAATGCCGTGATTATTCACAATGAAAAAAAGGGGAATGATTATGGTT
>JAODKM010000025.1:18946624-18963774 GCA_026780845.1 Petrocephalus sullivani
CCCGTTTTGTCCCCACGACCCCGAACAGCCCCAAAATAAAAACGCCAGCCCGGAGCGGCTCCCCGCCACGCTCCCACGAAAAACGGACCCCACCGCCGCCGCCCCCCCCCCCCCCGTTCACGTCGCTCCTCTGTCAGTGCCCTACTGCTCCCGTGTCTCTCCGCTCCCCTGTGATGCTCTGTCCCACCGTCTCTGCCGTGGCGGACGCGTTTCCCCTGACGCCGACACGCGGGCAACGGTGCTTCCGTACAAAGGCTCCGCATGCCGTGTGCGACGGACGTGCCGATACAGGATGCTGGGGTGCCCGCCGCAGAGGGAGGCGACAGCCTTTACACTCGGGTTTGGCTCTTTGTGTTCACAGTGGACCTTGATTTAATTTCACACAATTAAGGCACGCGGTGAATGCCAAGAGACAGACTGCAGACAGCACGGTGGCAGGACCCGGAACACGCAAGACACGTGTGTGGCGAGGTGCCGTCTCTGCCAAGGAACATTCTAGAGATTCGGCCAGTGTGACAGGCTGAGGCTGTACGGGAGGACTGCTGAGCGGGGTCCTGTGTGTCAGGACGGCCTCTGATCTCCAGTGGAATAAGGCAGTAAATGTGCTTCACGCTTTCCCATGCCTGTGTATGCGCTGCCTGAAAACCGGCGACCCAGATACACAGGTACTGCGCAGGTGACTTCCAGAGGATTCATCCGAAAAATTACAAAATCCCACCATTGTAGTTATTTCATAACCTAATGAGAACAAACACAGTAAGCATAGATTTAAAAAAATAGCGTTAATTTCAGCATATTTACAAAACTGCTTCAAAATACATCAGCGTAGGGGTTAAAGGATTTCAGAACCAAATCGGGATCCCAAGGCCGAGAACAAGCGCAGTATATTGGTAAGCGGCACCGGAATAGCGGAGGCGGCCGGGCCAGAGGAGCGGCACTGCGGCGCCCGGCCGCCAGCATCATCACGCCCCTACGCCCGCGGATTTACCTAGTCGAGAAACAATCACGGTATTTTTAACTACAGAAAAGCAGCACATGTCTAGACCATGACGAAGGTGAGTGTGATTAAGGTCGGGAAAAGAAAGCGTCACCGGGAAAGGAAGCATTACCAAGGCGCCGAGAGGAGCGGGCCGGCAAACGCAGAGGTCACCGCCTGTTTGCTAAGCAAACCGGGGGGAGCTCATGGTTCGCGACGATGAAGGAGTCACTGCATGCGGGAAATGGCACGCCAATGACAGCCACGGGCTGTTCGTGTGGCCGGCGGACGGGACACCGGTGCCTGCGCCCCGCAGGCGGCACTGGGCGCGTTATACACGCGGGACGGGAAGCGCCACAGGCCGAAGGAGGCAGCGGAGCAGCACCTCCAAATGCAGCGCGTGCGGCTCCGGACGGGGAGCGCAGCACCTCCAAATGCAGCGCGTGCAGCTTTTGAAATCGTGCATTTGCGTTATATGCACACGGAAATTCCTTGATTCCAATAACTATGTGCAATTTCCATTACTACGGAGATGTTTTGGGATTTTGTCCTATTAAAATAGGCTTTTATACTGAGACATGCATTAATAGTTATATTTAAATCGCCTGCAAGAATCGCGACCACGGGGCTTCATGAACAAACTGGATCGCATCAGAATTTTCAGCTGGAAAAAAACAATTTAGAGGGAATGATCATTTAAAGCATCATCTCTATCGGTTAAAGGCTACATTTAATGCTCATTACACAGAGAGGCCAGAACGAAGGTATAAGCGAAATATAAAATTGCACCTTAAAACGAAACACCGTCCGTGACCAGACGTCGAAACTCGGACTGCAGTATTTTTTACCTGGAGGGCAGCAGCGGGCTGGGGGGGGGACGGCGCAGGGCCGCTTCATGCGTCCATTTTAAAGCAGGTGGAGATAAATCGCCATATGATTATGTACCTATACATGCCCAGGCCATTAAAAAGCAGTTGCGGTCAATACATTTATACCACTAATTTAAAACGCTTTAAACCCTGTGATATGGACGTATTACTGCCGTACAGGGCCGTAGCCAATATGAGGTCGCCGAGCTAAAAAAGTCTCAAGCTAAGTATTCAGTCACCGAAAAGGGGCTAAATCAGGCGAAGTAGCGTTTCACATAACTAACGGGATAAACGGCTTACGAAGCGGACGGCATCGATAATGTCACCGGCGAGACCCACCCCGGGTCCCGGGCTTCGGCCCTGCTTCTGTATATTTAAATAACAAATGGCAACTTATTACATTTATTAAAGTTATACTGGGGATATTTGCTCTATTTTAAGAACAATACAATCACCTTCGACCTTTGATTCTGGTCTAACCGGAACCAAGGACCCCGAACCGGCCCCGCGAAAGGTGGTCTCAGAATGACCGCGCGCACGTCGCGCGGAGCCGCCACGCGGAAAGGAGCCCCCGCGGGGCGTCTCGTGCCGCCCCTGTCCCGCTCCGCTCCTTCCCCCCCAAATAAGCGATGGCCGCTTCTCTTTGTTTGCTGCCGCACCGCGGACGCTCGCCCCCATTCCCAGAGGCCCAGACCCTCATTATGCATCGCGGGGGTCGGCACAAAGCATGGGTCTCCAATAGAGCGTCTTACCAACCGTGGCGCCCAAAAAAATGACACATTTTGCGGGGGGGCAGCAGAAGCCCCTCCCCGGTACACCGTCTTTCTGCGTACCCGTTCCTCCGGCATGGACGAGGCTGAGCGACTCTGACCTCTGACATGACAGAACCGTTCATTATTCTAACCACGTGGATATGAGGGTGGGGGGGGTCTCTCAATGCCGGGAGACGCATTACGGCAGAAGGATAGGGGGCGGGGCAGATGACGTCACCATCTCCACGCCCATCACATGCACCGTGGCAGCTGGTAAAGCGGGTGCTAGGGTGCGACGCGGAGAGCTCTGGGTTACAGAAGGGATTCCTCAGAACTCCCAGGAAACTGTAGGAGTTTGGCTGGTGTGGTAACAGGCCTCTGTCACCCTGCACTTCAGCTGCAGTGTGCCCAGCCAGGCTGAACAATGCCAGTCTCATGCACCCCCTGCTGGAAAGAGGGGGCCAAACAAATTGATACCTGCCTAATCTATTGTTGCCTGACACAATTCACCTGCTGCGTCTAAGGGCAGATTGGGCAGATAAAATGGCCATGGGGCCTAAACTCTGAGCAGCCACGACACCCTTGGAGGCACAGGGAGCCATAAACAGAGCAAGCCTGAAGAGACTGCAGTTTAAGGCAGTGTTTCTCTAACCAGTCCTTGGGGACCCCCAGACAGCCCATGTTATTGTTCTCCCCCAGCTCCCAAGGAATTGGGAGAGAGCAAAAACGTGGACCGTCTGGGGGCCCTGAGGACTGGATTGAGAAGCACTGATTTAAGGGAGCACTCGTGCATGAGAGAGGACGCCACGTGGGGTTGAGGCCAAGGTCACGTGCAAGCGGTGACAGAGATGAGCAAAGCAGCAGCATGGGCAGCCCAGAGAGACAGAAGGCTAACAGCTAGCCTGCTCTGTGCCAGGACGTTTGCTCAAGCATGGCACCCCTATCAGGATTTTAACCAACTTCTGTCACATGACAGTGTGGGGTGGTCCCCAGTTTTATCGGGTCCCCTGCACAAGTTGTCACCAAAGTGTCCCTCTAAAATCACAAAAATCCCCTATAACCACTTTAAGAGTTTAAGCTTTTCACATTAGATGTACATGTGTCTGCATAATACAAGCAACAGATGGCGATAGAAAAGCACATAGGACAGACCTGTTTGTAGCTCCGTCCAAAAAGGGAGGCCCAACTTTTACAGATGAAAGATTCTGGAAGACAGGCCACAATACTGCACGGATGGATGCTTGTTGCCATGTTTGTTATGACTGCTGAAAGCACTGGCCAACAAATTTTTTATTTTCGTTTTGTTTCACAAGTCAAAGTAGATAAATCTTACAGTATTGTTTGTGCTGGATTCAAATATCTGAACACAGTTCACCTATCACACAAGGATTTTGAGTGACACTCAATTAAACCTTACACTATATATTTACGGTACATGTGCATGTTGCAAGTGGCTTATCTAAAAGATAGAAGTATGTGATTTTCTGCTGTACTTGGCCTCAGAAACATCCCTTGTAAGGGTCCAGCAGAAGTCAGCGGGCAGACTGGGACTGCACTTGGCTTGATATTGCTTTCCATATCAGAGAGAGAGCAGGACCCCGTCTCAACATGTCCAAACATGTTACAGTCTGTAACTCTGGCAAACCAGACATATAGTACTTCCTTTCTGTGAGGTGCTAAGAATGTTTAGAAATAAAATCAAAATAAAGTTGTTTAGTTGTTTTATACTCATTTTCTTGTTGACTGATGTTATACGCAATGCCGGTGTGTTAAACGTTTCACAATAATTATAGCAAAATTGGCCGTTTCTAAAAAACCTCATGCGATGTGAACATTTTAAATAATTTTTTATATTCGTGATCAGCATCACAAAATCTATCAGGCAGACCAAAGATGATAACAGAACCAAAAACATAAACCAGTGAAATGGGTCAGCGACGTACAATGATACTTTGCTGCCACCTGCTGGCAAAGCATATTAATTACAAGGTTCTCGGGTCCGTTTCAGCCCTTTGTTGAGCTCACTGAGCGGTCTACCCTACATTACAAGCATAATGTATAAATATATAAAAGTATTATGTTAATATATGATAAATGATTCGCAAGAACACACACGCATTTTAAGGAAATGAGTAGCACAATAAAACCAGGGCACTACAAATGCATTACTCATTGCTGCTTTCGCCTGGACGGGAGACGTACTGCAATGCATTGTAAATAACTGCTTAAATAAAATTAATCTGAAAGCTTTGAACGCGCATTTCTGAAAAGCGGGCATCTGGAAAATGACGGACTGAACACAGCGTCCCAACGAGAGGCGTAGAGGCAGCTTCGCGGGACGTTCTCTGCTAAGGGGGACGATTAAAGCCAGCAAATGCCTCGGCTTCGATACTGAGGACGGCAGAACGCGATGTTTATGGCAGCGATCGTTATGGAGAGGCCCCGTGTTTGCGGTGACGGTGTAAACCCGTACGGGGCGCGTGCCTGGCCGCGCGCGCATTAGTGAGCGCTCGCCTCCAGGGTGCAAAAGCCCGGCGCGCCAGATTCTCGAGGAGTGTCGTGCACATCCATTCACACTTCAAAATTGCCTATTTATATGTGTAAATCGAATAAGCAGGGGGAAATGGTTACTTTGACGTGCAAAGAAATACATTTCAGAATTAAACGGACAAGTTTAGTATTTCCTCAAGTTTGAAGTTCAGAACATATTAGTAATGCATTTTTGTATGATGAATTAATTTTACGGCCCTTTTAATATCTCAGGGAAACAAAAGATTTATGGTTGTTGACGTGATTCAAACAGAAATTATGTTCTCTGTTTAAGGAGAGGCCTGGCGTTGGGGAGGCGGTGAGTCCTGGCAGGGCAATATGTTACAAGCACATATAGTGTAGAAACACATTAGCGCACACTTACCATTAATGGCGCTGCGTGATGAGAATAAAATGGGACAGATGACCCGCAGGGGGTGGGATTAAGATGTTCTGTCAATCTGACAGGTATGGCAAAACAGAAAGGCTGATGTGTGTACAGATTATACCAGGAAGCTGCTGGCGTGCACTAGCAGCCTAGGGCTGCGTCTGGCAGAGCAGAGGGGAGGTATAGAAGCTTCCATTACAATGCTGCTAGTGCAATCAGAGCCCAACAGTAAAGTAAGGAGTTTTGATTTGTGTTGACGGCACACCTACTTACGTGACAAACTGGATACTGTAAAAGGGGGAAAAATCAACTTCCTCTGCGTGACTCAGTCACATGACCCGAAGATAGCTGCCGCAGAGCGGTCTCTAGCACCACATGAAGATCAGGAAGGGTTAAACAGGCAAAGGCTACAGACCACGTGAGAGATGGAGAGGGATACAGCTGCCCCGTCTGCCTCTCAGAGCCTCAGTGAGGATCTAAAATGCAGCAGCTACGCACCACAGACACGCTGACTCCTTAAGTAAAGAATTACCCATGCGCAAACTCAAAGAACCAAAGGATCACCTGAGACACGATCACTCCAGTGGGTTCTTTCCAAGGCATTAAACGCTAGAGCTAGGACTGTGTTTGAGCTGATCACAGCTACATCGCTGAAGTTGTGAAAGTCCAGACAGAACATGTTTGGCTAGATACCACTCACACACATAGTCAAATCCAGAAATATCGGCACGCCTCAAGAAAGCAAGCAAATACATTAATTTAATACAGATAAGTCATTAACGATTCTAATTTTCCTCAGTTGTTTGGAGAAATCAATAAGTAATCATTTAATACAAATTATTCCTGCAAAAATGTTTTCTTTGGAATAGTTTATTCTGTTAAAAACATATGTGGCAAAATGATCGCCCCCCCACCCCCCGTGAAGAATAGTATAAATAAAACCAATGTAAAAAGCAAAAAAGTTTCTTGGTATTCTTTTAGTGTCTATGAACTTTATTGTTGTCTATGACCATTTGTCATCCATCAACATGGGTAGAACCAAAAAGCTCTAAACTCAAATGGAAAAAAGCTGTGGAGCCGCATAGATTGTGGAACGACTACAGAATGGTATTCGGCAGAAATGATCAATAAACACAATCAGGGCCATAGTGAAGGAGGATGCCAAGCGAGGCAGAGAGGAGCGCAGAGATCACCATTTCACAATTGCAGTGTGTAGCTGAATCCTGGGGTGTCACTTCAAAATCAAGTGGAGACCACACCTCCACGATCAGAAGCTTTTTGAAGAAGTTCCACAAAAGAAGCCCTTCCTGAGACCAAGACACAAACTGCGACGTCTGAACTTTGCCAAGCAGCTCTGCAGTTAGAACTGGAGTCTTGTGTTGTGGTCAGAGGAGACAGAACTTAAGCTTTTGGGCCATCGTCATGTTTGTCGACAAAAGAGGACTGCATACAATGAACAGCACCTCATACCCACGGTAAAATGTGGTGGTGGGGGGGGGGGCTCTTTGATGCTTTGGGCCATTTTCTTGCTAGTAGTCCAGGGGCTTTCATTAAGGTCAGTGGCAAAATTAATTCCATTCCATACGACATTTTAGTCCTAGATTTTCCAATATAATGAGCCAAAGCACACATCAAAAATCGACAAAGAAATGGCTGCAGCAACACAAAAATCAAGGCAATTCAATGGCCCTCCTAGTCCCCAGACTTGGACCCAATAGAAAATGAGGTCTCCAGTTGAAGAGGGCAGTTCACAAGAGAAAACCAAAGAATCTCAATGCCTTGGATATGTTCTGCATGGAAGAGTGGTACAAGATCCCTCCACAAGTGTTCTCCAGCCTTATTAAACACTTCAGAAAGAGGCAGAGTAACACCATTCTTGGCAGGGGAGGCCACGCCAAATACTAAAATTTGGCATGACTATTTGAGATCTTTATTAAGAATTTCTTGCCAAAGGAAAACTTTTGCTACAAAATTCTTTTTGAAAACAAATGGTTTAGCCTCATGCTTTTAATTAAGCCAAAAATATCACTTAGGCATGTATGGTTCATTTTATATATTAACTTTAGCTCATTTTCATGAAGGGTGCCAATAATTCTGGAGTTGACAGTAGTTGGACCAGAAAAAACCCCAAGCAAACTCTACACAAGAAAATGAGCAAGACTTCTGGCTACAGCGCGACAAACGGCTGCCGTGACCAGCTTCCTGTAGTCGCAGAGGCGAAACCCCGCCACATGGGAAATGCCATCGCCATCTGGGACACTCTGCGGGCCAGATGCCCATGACTGTGGCCAGGTCCAAGGATATGGCTTGGCTCAGAGAGCAAGGGTTGGATACAGGGCCCAAAAGATCAGGCACAGAAGCTCAAAACCTGAGCGGTTGGGAAACACCAGTCGAGTTAAAGATCCAATCAGGGGCTTGAGTAGCTGAACGTGAGTGAGCATGAAATAGGACCTCTGAGCAGCGGACTTGGTGGCCTGGCTACATCACAAACACACTGGAAAAAGACATTATGGTCAGAAGCCCATTAATGCAGCATCTTTATTATGCCACAAACAATTACTTTTCAGAGGACAACCCTGTTCTATGCCAACACTGACAAATCGGTGCTTGGGGTGGAGGGCAAGTGCATAGGAACTTGGGGGGGGGGATTGGGGTTCAGGTGGAGAACGGTGCTTCTGGGAGTGGAGTCAGGGAGCAGGCCTGTGGGTCAGGTACAGGGGGTGGAGTCAGAGCAGGCCTGAGGGCCAGG
The DNA here is from genome assembly GCA_026780845.1 of Petrocephalus sullivani. Lineage (NCBI taxonomy): Eukaryota > Metazoa > Chordata > Actinopteri > Osteoglossiformes > Mormyridae > Petrocephalus > Petrocephalus sullivani. Next base: position 18,954,888 of record JAODKM010000025.1, read on the forward strand.
TACAGGCGAGTGCATTGTGAACATTCAGCTTTACTCTTCGATAAGGACGGGACATTAGTGACACGTGCACTCGATGCCAAACAAGGGGACCACACACAAAGGGTCTTGCTGAGTATGATATCACATTTATTACGTTGAACTGATTAATAGAGAGGCAGGTCGCACCCGTCTCATTGCTGACTTGAGGAAGAAAAAAAATGGATAAAGAAAGCAGCCCATAGCAACAATTTAGACTTGTTTAAAGAGGGAGGGGAGGGGGGAGATGTGTTCAAAGACATAACAGAACACAGCCCACTTATACAATAAAACCATACAGGACCAGGACTAACTCAATTCTCTGCTTTCAGCACACCCCAACCCCATTTCCCCCAAACACAATTTTTTTTTTTAAAAAAAGAGAAAGACAGCTGAAACCCCCCCTGCACATTCATTTGCTGAGGACAGGAAGGTGGAACAGGAGAAGAGGAATATCTGAGGACCATGACCGTGTGAAACGCAGATCACACCATGAAACCACATTGCATTTAGTGAGGACAATTAAATCTCCATGGAGGGCGGTGAAGAAGGGGGTAGGCATGGGGTGACTGCAAAAAAAGAAAAAAAAAAAAACCACCAACAAAACTGCCCCCTTGGTCACACTAACGGCCAGTACTTAAAAATCCACTCTAGACTTTAGTGAGGAAGTAATAAATCCTTGCTTTTGGACTGTAAAAACAGAAGTTTAAAAATCAAAAATGAAAATGAGGGGATTCAGTGAAATGGGGGGGTGGGGGGCAGATGGGGAAGTGGGAAGGGCCAAAAAAAGGTCACCTAAGGATGCTATAGTCGCTTTAAGTTTCTGTAGTCCTAGGAATAATTCTCTTTACTATAAGTTTGAAATAAGTCTTTAAAGTCAACAGAAATCAAGAAAAGTCTTCATCTGAGTTTATCGTTCGTGTCCTTGGTTCTCATCTCTCCCCCGTTTGAGCTTCTGAATTGATCTGATGTCAGGGAGAAGGAGGTTGTGGGGGGGTGGGGGCATCTCAGTCTTTTCCCAGAGGCGACGCCTTACTTCACACGTCCTTGACGATCCTGGGGGGCACAGAAACCAGTTACAGAAAACTAGCATTTTTAACCACAAATCAGCAGCCTGCATGTAAACCTGGAGGGGGCACAAAACAGCAAAACACCAGATAAATCACAAATCAGGCCCAAAGCCCAGGAATGACTGAAATCATATACAGTGGGCCTCGTTTATCACGGTTAATCAGTTCCAAACTCTAACATTTAAAGTGAACTTCCGCCAAGTGGGATTAATTATAAAACGAATATTTCAGTAGTTAGAGCAAAGAAAACCCATTTATGACCTTCCAAATACAGTTTAACATTAGCTAAACACCCTTTAGTCACCATTACACTCGTATTAGGCAAAATGAGAAAAGATATTAGACGTTACAAATATCATATGACTGTACATCTAATTACACACAATTCCTACACAGAACGACTAACCTATGAAAATAAGAAGCAGAAGGCTTAGAAGAAGCCTTTAGGAGCCATCGGTCACAAAAATCACAAACAAGAGGAAAGATGCTTCCGATGCTTAGCGATGTAGAAGCGTGTATGAGAGAAGCGAACTTGCGTGAGGCTGAGCCAATCGGTGGCCAGGATAGAAAGAGGATATAACCGACAACCGAGTGCGCGCTGCATCATTTTCAGTCTCGATCAACTTAATGAATATACAGTACTGTATATACTTTAATGAGAACAGTACTGTATTTGGAAAAAAACGTGATAGAGTGAACCTGCGAAAGTCGAAGTGCGAAGTGGCGAGGGACGACTAACGTAGCTAGCTGCCCCAGATTTCCTGAAGCTTTTTGGTTTACATTTCGTAGAAAATCATCCAGTTCAATAAAGTGAAATGAAAATAAGACCGCCCACACTTGTCTGTTCACAGAGTGGCAGCCACAGGCCGCCAGCAGGGGGAGACACCGAGACTGGAGCATATTGACATGCTGCAACTTAATGGGAGGGTTCCCCATATCCACTCATGGCACCAATGTGGGCTGTCAGGCAGTTTCAAGATGGAGGACCTTTCAGAAGGTGTGACAAGGGCTCAAATCACCTCCAGCACAAGCCCACATTCTCTGCAGCCCTCCACATCATGCATTTAGGCTAAACCAACACTGCCAGTCCCATGTGACCCAGATCTGATTCTATAGTGTACCTGCGGCCCCATCCACGGAGAAGCACAGCCCGGATATGAGGCCCCCACCAAACCACCCGTCTGTGCGGTTCCCGAATGCCTACCTGCAGTCTGTAATGGCTCCTGCTTGGGTTACTGGTGTAGGGGTCGTTTCCCTGAACTTCCACCTGTGGGGTAAGAGGACAGGTCAGGGACTGTGGCTGCTGTAGGTGTGCGCGCGCTGGGGGAGGGCGACAGAAGGTGCATCACGGAGTCGGCGTCGCCAAGTTCCTTCCCGGCTATGGCCCAGTGAGGCCCAGGCCGTCCACAAGCCGCAAGCATTCGATCAGAACTCCGCACCCAGAGACACTCAAGCTGCTGAGTGCGCCCACCCAGCATTCCACCAAGTGGAAACAAGGGCACAGCCCTGAATTTCAGGAGAAATGCTATTCACTGACAGGCTCGGCCCAGAGAGGGCAGCATGGCCGGCCCACTCACTCATCAGCAGGCTCAGCTTCCAGGCACGACCGCTGAAAGCAGCAGGAAGTCTGAGGGAGCTTCAGCGGGGAGACATGGGCAGCCAAAGCCGCCATGGTGAAGCGAGATTCAGAATAGATACAGAATAAAAGCTGCCATTTATGAAGAAAAAAAAATACATAGCTACAAAGCGCACTGTCAACCCAGAGGGCACTGCCAGGCACGGCCATTTAAGAAAAGCACTCGTGTTTCCATCACGCACGAGTAGCCACTCGCAGCACACCACGGCACACCCCAGCAGCGAAGGCAGACACCGCACCCCAAAGTGTCAGTGCTGACACTCGATACACCCCCCCGGGGCTGTGCCAAGCAGACGGTTCGACTGAGTCAGGAATAGAAAGTAGCCGATGCAGGATGTCCAGTCATGGGATGCCAAGCAGTCACCCATCCCGATTTAAACGGCGGAATCACCGCTGAGGCCCGGCAGCTCTCATCCACACACTGGCCTCCAGGGGACACCACGCACACCCCAACCAGCTCATCCGATTCGGGCACAACAACAGTCGCCAAAGCCAATTAGATGGAGGAGAAAGATAAGGGTCAGGAAGCTTATTGAAGCTCTGGGCCCCTGGAACTGCTACAAGTGCTCGGATACCCCAGAGCTCCCAGTGTGACATGAAGAGAGAAACCAGCACCTCCATCACACAATAAAACCTCCATCAGAAAACAACCTTCATCTCAGGCTGGAACAGAAGCCACTGAATGTACCAAGTTGGCTTCACATTTATATGCTGAACAGATTCCTGTACTTTGCTGCTAAAGAGACCCACACAGATGCTACAGCTAGATTAAAAAAAAAAGTAAACCAGGTAAACTAGGTTAGCCTTCAGTGACACGTGAACATCTCCCTCACCACACACATTCCAAAGACACAGGGGTCCTTCTGCATCACTCCTGGGAGGAGACACCACCAATCAGAAACATCTGGCAGACTGGGAGCATGAAAGGCCCACTGCATGGCCTCAATTCAGGAAGGTACATTGAAAATCTGTCCAAATGGAGGAAACTGGACTTATTTTCACCAAAAAGCCTGCTCATAGTAAAAGTACACTACACAAAAACCACATTTTCAGATTAAACACATCATATGGCGTAGGGTTACCTTTCTGACACTCTCCTCCTCTTCCTGCCGTTTCTCGTAGTGCGAGAAGTCGTCGAAGATGGAGGTGGTGTGCTTGTAGCCGGCGATGATCTTGAGCACCTGCCGGGCCTTGTCCAGCGGCACCTCTTGCGTGTCCCGCGAGTTGGTCACCGGCTTGTTCTCGTTGTTCTCCAGCCGGATGTGCCGCAGCTGGCTGTTGGGCACGTCCTTGACGAAGACCCAGCGCACGTCGAAGCGGCCCTTCCACTTGTCCTGCGACCACACACCAGCGCATGTGTTGTAGTCCACGGGCGAGCGCATCTCGGCCACGCCGCAGAAGTGCCCGCTGCCGTTGACGCTGAAGAGCAGGTAGAGCGGCCCCTTGGCGCCCAGCGAGCGGTAGGCGGCGTCCAGCCGCTTGTTGCCGTGCTCGGTGCTGCACCACACGTTGTACTTGATGGAGCGGTGGATGTCGTCCTCAGAGTAGCTCTTGATGATGAACACGCGCCCTTGCTTGGGGTTCCAGTCAAAGTCCTTGGGGTTATAATTATTGACCAGGCGCAGCTTCTCAAGAACAGGGTGTGGCTCCAGGGGGACTGAAACTCCCCCCACCCCAGAAGTAGGCGGGGACTGCCCAGAACCACCCCCTGCATCCCCAAAGCCGTTGGCACGATTACGAGGGGGCACCCAACGCGTGGGAGCTGCCTGTTGGACAGCAGGTGGGCCAGGAGGGAGCTGGGGTGGAGCCAAGCCCTGCTGGGGAGCGGGGGGTGGCTGGTGCTGTCCAAGCGGCCCAGCAGAGGGAGCCAGCTGTCCGTTGCTAAGGGGGAGCTGCGGCGGGCCTCCCCCAGCGGTGGCACCAGGCTGAGGGGAGGCCTGGTTAGGCGGCTGCCCGTTGCTAGGGATAGCAGCCTGCTGTGGAGCAGACACCTTGGGCACAGGCCCCTTGTTGTCCCAGGTGCCAATGTCCATGTTATGTTTGATAGGTGGAGGGGGCAAGTTAGTCCCGCCCACACCGCCCTTCGTTTTCAGCTTGGGCTGCGGCTTGGCGGGCTTGCTAGCGATGTCAGCCCAGGAGGCCGGCTTCGCCGGGGTAATCGAGGCGGGGGGCATGCTGGGAGCCCCAGAGACCTGGCTGAGGGCCCCCCCTGGCAGCCCCGAACCCACCACCTTAGGGGCCATGTCCCCTGCGCCAATCTTAAGACCGGCCATGCCCTGGTCCAGGCTGTTCATCCCAGGGGCCTTGTTCAGGGGCTCGCTGGTGGTGAAGGGAGACTGTCCGTCAATCATGGCGCCCCCCAGGGAGCTGGGCGCATAGGCATAACTGCTGCTGTAGCCCGAGTTCTGCGCGGACTGGCCCTGAGAACTGCTGCTGCCCCAGGCCGAGAAGTCAATTCCGCTGGGGAAGAAATTGAAACCATGCTGCCCCAGGAAGGGATTGCTCCCCAGCGCCCCCGGCTGGCCGAACATGGCATCCGGCAGGAAGTGATGCTCGCCATTGCTGAGTTGTCCATAGGAGGCCAAGTAAGGCATGGGGGGGTCCCCTCCCGTAGACCAGGCAGCCTCATTCAGTGAGTAGGAGAATCCTATGGAAGGGCTGTAGTAACTGGGCATGTAGGAGTCAGACATGGCCGTATAGGCATTGCTCTGAAAGAGAAGAGGGAGTCCATCAGGGGCCGCTCACACACGTCAGCCGGGGCACACAGACTGCGCTCACTGTCGCCCCCCCTGGCTGCACGTCTACACATCAGTTTCTGTGGAGAGACAGCTGCAGATTCACAAGACAGATATCCTGCATTCAGCTGGGGGGTGGAGTGGACACTGGGGCGGTCCTACCCCCCCCCCACCCCAGCCCAGCCCAGCCCAGCCACCAACGAACCCCTGGCCCAGGCTCCCTTTATCCATCAGACATCAGCCAGGTGACAAGAGCCAGGGGCGACAGCCAGGCCACATGTATGATGCACAATCAGGATAATGCTAGACGTATAAGGCTTGCAGTGTCTCTCAGTCTGCAGTCCATCTTCACGCAGCTCTCTCAGGCACTAAATGGCCCGCTTGTTCGGGGGAGTCATGCACAGCCACCATACAAACAAGTGCCTTTCTTCATAGCCAAGTCACTCACTCTCTGGCATAAGTACCAGCCGCTCTATACAAAGGAAGCTGTGCCAGCTGGTATTTAGTGCCATAACTTATGAGTCACTCCTACTGAAGCGGCTCTCCGAAGCGGTGGCAGAGGGGACCCTTATCATCCTGAACCCAGCACCAAAGAGGGGGGCCGCCACATGGACAAGAGGGGCGGGTAAGGAGAAGGACCCTGGCAGGAAGCCGCAACGTCACCCATAACAACCAGGCTGCTGGGCCCGAATAGCATCTTTGTAAGATGGCATGAACAATACATGCAGACCATAAATTACAGCTTTAGCGAGACAAAGCTGTATCTCCAGCATGCTACTGTACTGGAAAGCCAGCCAATGAGGTGTAAGAAAAACTCAGCTAATAGGTCAACATGCCTCAGTGGAGGAGGAGTTCTCAAGTACAAGCCAATCAGTGACGTATGAAGACCCACAGAACACAGAAACCACTCCCCCAATGTGGGGGGGCTCTCGTCAGGCTCATCTATACACTAAGGCTCAGTCACGTGGCACCTTGCAGCCATACCTGCAGGCATCAAACAGGGAGCAACATCTTATTTGCGACTCTACAATGGCGCCATTGTTCTAAACAAGACAGACTAAAATCATAATCAAAACAGGTTTCTGTGTGCAATCAAATGTAAGACTTCTGGAAGCTAGTTGGTATGATGCTCACATGCCCCACAAGAGGCATTCAGCTCCAACAACTAACCAGAACTCGTGTCTAATGACCCAACATCAACATGGCAGGCCGTGAGCACCATCAGCTGGAGAGGTGGGTGGCTTAGAGGCAGACGCTGGATAGTACTGGCACCAAATGGACAGGGCAGGTGCAATTCTGCATCCCACATTGACACAACCTGGCAACATGGAGAGCTTACCTGTCTGGCCTGAGTGTTCAGGTAGGGCTCAAATTCATCATCATTCAGCGTATCCTTTTGGTTTACAGCTCCGTTTTGCACTAAGATAAATAGGGGGAAAAAGTTTTACTGTAGTGAAGAAGACATGGAAGCCGCCCAGCCAACGCAGAACAATATCAATGGCGAGAAACTGCGTTTGTTTGATGACCCATAGTCACGCCGGGGCGCCGACCAGACTTAAGATCCGGTTCCGATCCTAACGGCCAATAGGCACTACGTGGGGGATCACGTTTCACGTAGCAAACCTCTCTGACACCACACAACAATGACAGTAATAATAGTAATAATGGGACTCCTATACCCGGAAAACGGGGCAGGTAGCACTGCTATTAGAACCTGACATTACCAAGGGGATGGGCTTCAGAATGAAGACTGCTATACTATACGTAAGTGGGAGCCGGCGACCCGCCTATCGGACTCCGAGCGGTACCGCTGCATCGGGCCCACCTGGGTAACTAAGAAAACGAGTCAAAGAAACCAGTAAATCCGTTGAAAAGGTGAATCCCGATTAACCGAATCCGAGTTGCCCGTACCTCAAACCCGCGGCCGCGGCGCCCCAGACCGCGCAGGCCGGCCCAGGAGGGCTTACGGCTGCGGCGCGGCGGACCGGTAGCGGCCGTGCGGTCTGCCCGTCGCCACCTGCGGCCGGCCGGCGTGGGGATGGGGCTCGAAGCCGCCAGGCGGGCCCGGGAGCCTCGCCGTGCTCGCGTGCCCTTCCTCGGCCGTAAACGCAGCGCCCGCGGTCTCGGGGAACCCGAGAGGAAGGAGCGACTCCGGGCGCCCGGCCGCAGGCGTCAAAGGGACCGGGAGGCGACGCGACGCCCGGAGGAGCGCGCTTCGGACACACCTTCCGCTGATTTTACTTTATTTACCGCGAACGATTCCGGCGAGACGGGTTTCGGGTCACAGCGGCCTGTCGCGGCCCTCCCAGCTGGCCTCAGCCTACCCATTAGCATAGCCATTAGCATGGCCGGCTAGCGCTGCTCGGCGCCCCGGGCTCCAGCCCACACGGAACGGCGACGCGTCGCCGCAAGCCCGCCGCCCCGCTCCCGAAGCGCCGCCTTACCTTTGTTTCCTTGGCCTTTCGGTCTCTGGATTGGGTCCAGGTGATTCATGAAGGTTTTAGTTATGAGAAGAAAAGAAGGGGAAAAAATACGAAGAATATGAAGAAGTGCAGTGGCCAGCGAGCGGCGTAGCAGGTGGTCGGGCCTGCTGCAGCGCGGAGCCGCGTCCCGGGGCTGTTCTCCGGCGCTCGGAAATGTTAAAAAGTGCCTTTCGTTACCTGTTCGAGAAGGCTGCTGGCTGACATTTCTCTCCCCTGGGGCAGCTATTAAAACGGGCACTGTTAAACGGTCAGAAAATGTCTAAGCGAGAGTTAGCCGAGCGCCCCTGTCTGTCTCTCCGCAGAGCCTAGCTTCGACACAATGGCGGGCTGCAGCTCCTCCGCTCTCTCAGGACTGTGAGCCAGCGACGCGGCGACTATTTCAACATGGCCGACAGACTGAACTCCACCGGCGCAGCGCCTCAGTAGCGACAATCGCCCCCTAGCGGAAGGGAGGAACTTCGACATACAGCCGGTCAGAAAATTGTCTTTTAGGTTTAATTCGCAAATTCACAGATTCAGTTCTAACTAGTTAGAATGCTAATTCTTGATATCAGAAATTCAATTTTAACTAGTTAAAAATGCCAATTCCTGATATCGGAAATAGCATTCGAGCTAGTAAGATATTTATTTCAATGGGAGTTGTATGGCAAGCCGTTTTAGCTTTAATTCATTTTTAAAGGATATCACAAATTCATTTCTAACTAGTTAGAATGCACATTCCTGTTATCATAAATTCATTTGTAACTAGTTATAATGTGTATTTCTGATATCACAAATTCAGTTCCTACTAGTTAGAATGCTAATACTTGATATCAGAAATTCAATTTCAACTAGTTGTTATACCAATTCCTGATATCTGAAATTACATTTTAGCTAGTATGATTCAAAACGATTTTCTCATTTATTTCAGTGGGAGTTGGAATTTTAACTAGCTGACTAGTTAAAATT
>JAODKM010000025.1:18963874-18996262 GCA_026780845.1 Petrocephalus sullivani
AATGTGCATTCTAACTAGTTAGAAATGAATATGTGATATCCTCTAAAAATGAATTAAAGCTAAAACGGCTTGCCATAGAGTTGGAACTAGTTAAAATGCCAATTTCTGCTATCAGGAATTCAGTTTGAGCTAGTCGAAATGCCAATTGCTGATATCAGGAATAAAAATGTAATTAGTTGAATATCCAATTTCTGATATCAGGAATTAAATTGTAACTAGATATAATTAAATTTTAATCATAACTTGTTACAATTGAATTCCTGATATCAGAAATTGAGGAAATTTGGAAACGAGGAAATCATTTTGAATCAAAATAGAATTTCAGATATCAGGAATTGGCATATTAACTAGTTAAAATTTAGCATTCTAACCAGTTGTAACTGAATTTGTGATATCAGAAATACACATTATAACTAGTAACAACATAATTTCTGATATCAAGAATTTGCATTCTAGCCAGTTAGAACTGAATTTGTGATCTCCTCTAAAATCAAATAAAAGCTAAAATGGCTTGCCATTGTATTGGCAAAAAAAAGCATCAAGACAAATAAAGTGATTTGTTGGGGCTATACCTGGGCTATACCTTTCACTATGTAGAGTGTTCATACAATAGACGGTCCTAGAGCCCATTTTTGTCTCAGCCCCCTGAAAAATAATTATTCTAAAACAATTTGACAATTTGTTCTGTATATTTCGTGTAGGCCTGCATTTTGTACCCTTCGCTTGGCAAATTTATGGATTTCTTTAGGAGGCTGAGGCCCCCTAGGGGTCAAACCCTAGAATCACCCCTGGTTTATATAGAATGTAAAAATTGCAAGGGTACATCGTTAATTTGCTAGTTTTTGTTTATATTGGTGTTGTAGTACTTGGGGTCTCAAGACCACTTTTTTCGCGGTCTTAGTCTTGTCTTGGAATCAACTTTATTTTGACTCGGTCTTGTCTTGGTCTTAGACATAGAGGACTCGAGGTTTTATTTCAAGACTAATAAAGACCACTCATCAAAACGCCCCAATGTTTATCATAATGTCTTAACATTTATCTGTTTGTTTCCAGAGTACAGTACTGTGACTGGGTGTAAAACGTCCTGCTTCAAAGTTCTAATTCAACCAATAAGGTGTGTCTTATTTGAAAAAATGTTACATTTGTTTCTTTGACTGATTGGAATGTCTGATGTTACATAAGGTAGTAAATGTTAAAAAATTTGGGAGCATCATCTGGTATGCAGACTCCATTGACTGTTTCCTCTGTTCAGTACCCAGAGTTTTTCATGCTTTGTGTTGGTTTTTACACTGAGACCAAACCTATACCCTTGTGTCATGCAGTAGCCAAACCTGTGCTTTACCCTGTCCAGAAGCATTTATATTGACATTTTAAGAAAAAACACCTAAACACCTATGGTTTAAATTATACCGTGACACAAATTTTAAGCCTAGCCCCAAGGTAGTGCTTATGCCCCACATTTTATAATGTGTTGTGTTATATAGACTCAAGCATTAGACTGCTTCTTGACTTGGTCTAGCCCTGCCTTGGTCTTGGTCTTGTCTCAGTCTCGCCCTGCTTTGGTCTTGGTCTTGTCTTGGTCTCGCCCTGCCTTGGTCTTGTCTCTGTCTCGACCTGCCTTGGTCTTGGTCTTGTCTCGGTCTCGCCCTGCCTTGGTTTTGTCTCTGTCTCGCCCTGTCTTGGTCTTAGTCTTGTCTCGGTCTCGCCCTGCCTTGGTCTTGTCGCGACCTCGTTCTGCCTTGGTCTTGGTCTTGTTTCGTTCTCACCCTGCCTTAGTCTTGTCTCTGTCTCGCACTGCCTTAGTCTTGTCATGGTCTCGCCCTGCCTTAGTCTTGTCTCGGTCTCACCCTGCCTTGGTCTTGGTCTTGTCTCGGTCTCGCCCTGCCTTGGTTTTGTCTCTGTCTCGCCCTGCCTTGGTCTTGGTCTTGTCTCGGTCTCGCCCTGCCTTGGTCTTGTCTCTGCCTCGCCCTGCCTTGGTCTTGGTATTGTCTCGGTCTTGCCCTACCTTGGTCTTGTCTCGGTCTCGCCCTGCCTTGGTCTTGTCTTGGTTTCACCCTGCCTTGGTCTTGTCTCAGTCTCGCACTGCCTTGGTCTTGTCTCTGCCTCGCCCTGCCTTGGTCTTGGTATTGTCTCGGTCTTGCCCTGCCTTGGTCTTGTCTCGGTCTCGCCCTGCCTTGGCCTTGTCTTGGTTTCACCCTGCCTTGGTCTTGTCTTGGTCTCGCCCTGCCTTGGTCTTGGTCTTGTTTCGGTCTCTCAGTGCCTTGGTCTTGTCTTGGTCTCACCCTGCGGTCTTGTCTCGGTCTCGCCCTGCCTTGGTCTTGGTCTTGTCTCGGTCTCGCACTGCCTTGGTCTTGTCTCGGTCTCGCACTGCCTTGGTCTTGTCTCTGCTTCACCCTGCCTTGGTCTTGGTCTTGTCTCTGCCTCGTCCTGCCTTGGTCTTGTCTCTGCCTCGCCCTGCCTTGGTCTTCGTACACTCACTAAATGGTTCTCTTCCAGTTCCAACAAAGATTACCGAAAGCCAAAGGGGCCGTGTGTGGGTCAGCAGGTTATGAAGGTTGCTGCTTTGAATCCTGAGGCTGGCAGAATTCTCATGGTCATATCAAGGAATTCCAGACCCTCTAACAAAATATCACCTCATCCCTTCAGAGCTGCACCCAGCAGCGCATGTAAATAGTACTGTGGTTTATATATACAACACCTTTAGAGAAGAAATATCACAAAGCGCTTCACAGGCAATAAAACAAAAACATTTTAACATCAGTGAAAGGGCAGCCTGTGTGAAAAATAAAGAACAGAGAGAAGACAACCATGTCTATGCCCTCTCCACTTGGGCACCCCTCTTCTATCCCAGTAAAACCAGAGAGTTCGAACCCTGAGCATAAAGACCAGCTACCACCTGAATAGCTTCGTCCCCCTGGCCACCGTCGTCCTAACAGGGTCCCAGGAGAAGCTGCCAGGCCCCTATGGGCCCTTTACACACGCTATAGTCACGCACTGTACTCTGCGGGCCCTCCTGTATTTACTTGGAGCTTATTCGCACACCCCCAAGCAGCTTGTACCACACATCCTCTCATCTCACCCTTACTTATATGCCTGCATGTTTGTTTGTTTGTTTGTTTATAAATGAGCATCTTACTCTCTTTCGTCCCATCAGTATTTTTATTCTGTTTATTGTTTTGCACATCTGTGCATTTTTTGTCTTGACAGTATGTTTAAATTGGGTACCTGTGTCACCATCATAACAAATTCCTTGTACATGGTAAATAAAAGCCTTCTCATTCAGATCTGTCATTACTGATTGGAAAATGACTTTAGAGTGATGATTTTGCAATGTAACCCACATTACTTTCCATTACACGGCACCATACAGTAGTTTTTGTTGTCAAATTAATATATGAGTAGAATGATATATTTACATAAGTTCTTTCAGCAACGATAATAATTAGCCATGTGGCATTTTTTTAAAGCTGCATTTTCCAACAACAAAAATGTATTTCCCTGACATGGGTATGTCTGTCATGACACACATCGACCACATGGTGGCGCCATTTAAACTCTTATTTGCCTCAAAGAGTGGATTGTAATTGTAATTAATTCAGACTGGACTAGGCTTGAAAACCTCACCTAATAACAGTACCACGAGTACTTTAGCCTTTATCTGATCATTTAGTATCATCTTGTACATCTGTTAATATAAATGGCATGCTAGAAATATGGGTCCTGTGATTAAGTACATTTTGGGGGGCTGTGTGTGGCCCCTTGTTGAGCAAGGCCCCTACCCCCCAGGCACTGCAAGTCTGCTCTCACCTGTATGGAGGGAAACATGGGGCAAAGAGAATTTCCCAATTTTATTGTCAGAAAATAAGAAGTTACACTGTTTCCAAGTAACCGTTATTAAACTCAGAATAAATATAATTATATTTACATAGCTAAAGACTGTGATTGATGCAATGGAAACCTCATGAATGTGAATGTGAAAACAGAAGTAAAGTCCTCAGATGGACCTGCAACCTAATTTATTAACACTTTATTATTAATGATTATTTTTAAATGAAAATGATACATTGAAAACGATACATAGGAAACCAAACAAGCATAACTGCAGAACAGCCCAATCCACATAAGACATTTCGCCCGAGTGAAAACACATCTCCATAAATGAATGTATAAAGTGCGTCATTCCTCTACACGTCCAGAAACAAAACCGACGAAGCACTAATGAAACTCAAAACAAACACCTGGCGAATGTATAAATGGGAGAGTTTTTTTGAAGTAGCTATAATCAAGCGGAAACATGATGAAACATACTCGTCTGCCTATTTTGCGATACATCGATATGTTTTACATAGTAATCAGACCATGTGATAGCCTATAATTTAATACCTCGATGGGGGCTTTTCTGTCTCACAAACTCGGGTTAGGGGGCAGAATCTGGCTTTCAGCCGCTACCCGGGAGCTCTCGGCTGGAGCCCCTCTTCGCTCCCCGAGTCGTCCCCCGGGGTTGTAAGCAATTTGCTCTGTACTGCCACCTCAAGCAGTCTCTCCTGAGACCATAGCTCCTTCCAAAAGCCGAGAGTGACTATTCGTTTCGGCAGATTGTGATGCCTGGTGCTACCTCTGGTGGTAGAGATGGGCCTTTTGGATAGAGAATGCGGCGAATGTAGATGTAGATGGTAGATACAACAAACTGCAATTTGGGCACCTTCATGAACACCAGTGAGCAAAGGCCTTCAACATGGACTTGATGCATTAACACAAGGGGGCTTTTGGTTTTACAGCTGGGGACAATGCAGACAGAAGCCATGTCACAATGTAGACAATAATCAACAGAATCATGAAGATTTCTCGGTGGCCCTGGACGATGGATCTGGATCCAGTATCCAGATTTCAGAGCAAGTCTGTTCTGTTTATTAGCTTATTTAATGGAAAAAAGCAGGAATATGAACTGAAACAAATTAACAGCTCTGCGACAGGTAGGTACGTGCTTCACATGCCGCTGGGCTCATCGGTCAGCTAATGGCGCAGATCCGAAGAGGATCTCAAGTGGGGGTGAGACGTGGTCGTTTCCCACTTCCAGATATATTCCAGAGCCTGGGATTAGCACAGCAAGATGGGGAATTGTACAGGGAAGCCTGGAAAGGAGGCAGAGAGCCAGGGATCTATCGGTCTGAAGTCCGTCTTAAAACAGCTTTGGCTTACTTCACAGCATTCTCTGATTGGTTGGCATTTGCCCACGATACGGGATGGATGAGCTTGTGATTGGGCAGCCGCACCCTGCTCCGCCCTTAGGGCGGGGCCCACTTATCAGGGTGCCCCCCCACCAGCCAGACCAGGATAAGAAGTCAAGCAACTGACATCCATTCATGCTATAGACATCATATTTTGTAACGTTTTTGAAAAATGTTAATGCTCATATATGTCTCGGTGCTGGTTGGTTATTCAGCAGATCATAATACTTCAATCCAGGAAGTCCTGGGCTTTGTCTTTGTTATTCATACAGATTTAGTTTCATACATAAACGTGTAAATAAATAGATAAGAAAAGCGTTCAAACAGCAGCAGCAAAACCAGCAGCAGTCTCATTTCTCGGCCACGGATGAGTGCAGTGTGAATGTGTCACCCTGTATCTGCCACCCCTGCTGTCTCTCCAAAAGTCTGTGTGTCTCCTTTCCTGCAGTGGGTCCCACAGCTCCAAAAGCGTGAGCGTGCTGCCAGACATGGTCTCTCCCGCATGAGAAATGTTTACTTTCTGTTTCAGTGGTGCGAGAGAGCCTTGGTGCCTCTGCTGCCTCTGCTGCCTCGGTGCCTCGGTGCCTCTGCTGCCTCGCTGCCTCTGCTGTCTCGGTGCCTCTGCTGCCTCGCTGCCTCTGCTGCCTCGGTGCCTCGGTGCCTCTGCTGCCTCGCTGCCTCGCTGCCTCTGCTGCCTCGCTGCCTCTGCTACCTCTGCTGCCTTTCACATGGTCCTGCGATGGAGGCCATGTGATGCTGGCTGTTAGAACCAGTACAGCTCCTTCCGTTTCTTATGATGCTGCAGACCTGGATCAGAACGAGAGAGAAGTGAGCAGTCACACGTGTTCTCTGAAAGGCAACATGCTTATTACATGTATTTAAAGCTATGAGGCCAGATTTTAGCCTTTTCTATGTGTATATGAAAATGAAAGTGGTCGTCTTTGCGTTCCCGTTCAGGGTATAACACAGTGATAATAAAGAGCACAGAATATATATTTTACATATTTACAGTTGATGGATCATGAAGCAGTTTAATTTATATTACTTAAACCAGTCAACAGGCTATTCATTAAAGGCTTGTGCGTATTGGAAAAGACATTTTCAATAATTAAATAATGTGCTATGAAATACAAATAAATCATCGTGTTTAAATCCCGTGGGGGGGTGTTGGCACCTGCGTCCCTGTTCAGAGCTAGCGTGTGAGCCATGTCGCCTGGCGGCAGAAGGCCCGGCCAGGAGGGGGCGCTGTCCAGTTTGCCAACATCATAGTGTGCAGCCAGGGCGGGCAGGTGGGCAGGCCGCATGGTGGGCATGAGCAGGGGACTGTAGTGGGGCTCCAGGCCCGCAGGGGTGTAAAGTTCGTGCAGAGGCTGGGCTGGAGCGTAGGTCTGGCCCTGGGTATAGCCCCAGGTCTCAGGGTGCGGGTGCGCATGGGGCAGACCAGGGTGCAGGCTGGGGGAGTAAGGATCCACTGGGTATGGGGCGGCCCCCTCAGGGGGGGGGCGGCTGTGTGGGGAGGGGTAGTTACTGTCCCAGAAGGAAGGAGGGAAGTTCCGGCGAGCACTCAAGGTGGGGGGGTCTGTGGGGGGAGAGAGGGGTGGAGCACAATGGTCATTTAGGGTTGGACTGGGAGAAGAACAGCGGTCGCCATGGCTACCCAATTTGATCGTAAGACAGCATGACTTCCAAACCAGCTTCTTAACTACTGCGCCACACGCTGGTCAGACAAAGAGCTGCCTGTGAGACAAGGAATGAGCAATTCCACTACCCCGCTCAGGCACAGAGCGAGCCCCCATGGCCCTGCTTGATCCTGGGAGCCTTCCCTGGGCCCTCACAGGAGCCCACTGTCGCCCCTCTGTAAGGGCAGCCGCCCTGCCGGCTTGGCAGCGGGGGTGCCTGGCGTTGCCCTATATCACTTGTTGTAGTGACATCTCTCACTGTTGTGTCAGCCGCCCCCCCCCCCCTCGGGTGCCGCAAGCCCTCTGGCCCCCACCTGTTGTTTTCAATGGACCCCCTGGCCTCGTTAAAATGTCAGGAGCCCATTTCATTCTGTTAGCTGCTGCTTTTTATATTTAGAATTCCTCTGAAAAGAGACACCGGTTCAGCCGTGCTGATCAAACGGGCTGCTCATAAATCAGGGGGTTGGCCAGCCAGGCCGGGCCGGGCTGGGTAGCCCCCCCGTGGAACACGTGCCCATGGCGGGCCCCTGCGCTTACGAGCACATTCAAACATAGCATCAGTCGTCAGGCAGGAAGCTCCCCTCAGCCCCTGGATGAAGATGTAGCAATTAATGAGGGGCGGTGGCTCCAAACCACACACACAGACACACACATACAGGCACACACACATTGGGGCTCCCTTACCAAAGCCAAGCAACGCATTCTACAGCCTAATCATGCAAAAAGCAGGCTGTTACATTCTGACGCTTGCAGGAGGGTCGTGTTGCCAGTTTAAGAGCCTCTGTAATACAACAGCTTTGCTGGTTCTCTTTAAGCATGTGCACAGCTCACGCTGGATTGTCTGTAAGCCTGGTCACATGCTGCACCCACTCAATTCCGCTTCATCCTGC
This sequence comes from Petrocephalus sullivani, assembly GCA_026780845.1. Lineage (NCBI taxonomy): Eukaryota > Metazoa > Chordata > Actinopteri > Osteoglossiformes > Mormyridae > Petrocephalus > Petrocephalus sullivani. Next base: position 18,971,672 of record JAODKM010000025.1, read on the forward strand.
TCAATCACACTCAATCCAGCTTCATCCTGCTCAATCCTATTCAATCCCGCTTCATCCTGCTTAGTCACATTCAATCCCGCTTCATCCTGCTTAGTCACATTCAATCTCGCTTCATCCTGTTTAGTCCTATTCAATCCCGCTTCATCCTGCTTAGTCACATTCAATCCCGCTTCATCCTGCTCAATCAAACTTCATCCTGCTCAATCCCGCTTCATCTTGTTCAATCCCACTCAATCCCATTCAATCTCGTTGCATCCTACTACATCCCACTCATCTTATCCCACTCAATCCTGTTCCATCCCTCTCAGTCCCACTGCATACTCTATCCCTCTTAATCTAGCTCTATCCCAATCAATCCCGCAGCATCATCCAGCTCAATTTCGTCGCATCCATACCCTTCCCTCTGCTCTTCCGACTGACCCTAGGCACTTTGATTCCCCCCAGTGGTGTGCTAAGGGCCCCAGTCCTCCCGTGGCCTCGCCCCTCACCTGGCCTGGCAGCTGCGCTGTGCCGTTTGCTCTCTCCCTCCATGTAGGCACTAAGTGCCCTGGAGAAGTGCTCGTCCACCACGCTGCTGATGTCCCCATGGTAGTAGGTGAAGAGGACACAGCGGGAGCTCAGGTACTCAGCCTCTGGTTCCTCCCGCTTCTCTTTCTGCCCGTCCTGCTCCCCATGAGCCGCTGGGTAAACCGGAGTGGCCCCAGACGCGGCCTTGGAGCCGCAGTCAGGCCCCGAAGCGGCCTCGCACCCCTTCTGCATCCTGCGATTGAGCAACCGCTGCTGGCAGACAAGATGGGACTCTGCTGGGGACTTCAGTGCGCTCCAAGGGCTGCGGCCACCATGACTGAGGGCATCTTCTCAAGATCTGCGTCTAACCCGTGGCAAACTCCACAGTCACTGACCAGTCCCCACCCCCCCCCCGTTACAAAGGCAATATAGTAAAGGCCGTGGGGAGTGCGCCGGTGTGCACAGCTCGGGCTCCTCGCCCCAGACACGCTCCTGCGTCTGACCTCCTGATCTGCTGCTCCCCACCGGGGGACGTCCGATAGCAAAGTGCTGGCTGCCAGGCGTCCCCTCTGCAGAAGAGCGGGACGTCCCAGCTGAGTGCCGTGGCACCACAGCGTCCCCTGTTGTCCCGGAGGTGGCGCGGCGGCTGTGGGATGCGCGAGATCGAGATTGCCGGACGTGGCCCGCCCCCCGTGTGCCGTCCGCGTAGCAGCCACACGAGTGCCTGCAGCGGACACGAGGAGACCTCTTTAGTGCTCGACCCTACCCCCCACCTCCTCGCCGGCCCCCCTCAGTGCCGACATCTGTTACTGCGTGACTGGCGAATGTGCGCCCGCCTGTTTGGTTTACAGCGTCTCGGCTGCGCATATGTGCCAGCAGGCGGATGGCCATGTCACGGCACCGGGGTGGGGCACCGTGGGTCCGGGCAGACAGTGTCTGACACCTGAGCACTGCACTGATAGTTTTAAGTATAAATGGGAAAAACAGGGATATTCGTGACAAACTCGCACACAGGAGTTACGCAGAATAGAGCCTGTTGGAAGTGAGGGGAAATCAGCCAGGGGAATGTGGGCTGTGCGAGATGTACGAGGGTCTGAAATACTCATCAGGGTGCGTGTGTAAAGCTGTCAGAGCGGCTGAGGCACTCTAGTCATGCGGTTTAATAGAATATCACAGGAAGGGAGTGAACATTTGAGACTGCCGCAGAGAATTGTGGGGAATGTTTGCCGAATTTCTGTCATAGGTGTGGAATGAGCTGGAATCCCTCTGATGTGCGGGCCTGAATGTGACAGAGCAGAACCGGCCCGCCAGAGCTGCAGATGGCAACACGCACCCCTTTCACAGAATGCACGTTCTGGAAGGATGCAGTACGCTGGACAGAGATACCATCACCGGCCCAGATCCAGGGGGCCGAAGTGGAGTGAAAGTGAGAAGCCCGTTTGCTGGAGTTGAAAAAGAAACAGATGAGAACATTCCAGAATATGTGACACGGGATCTTGGGCTCCCAGGGGATTTGGGCTGTGGACAGGCGCTGGTGCAGAAGGCAGTCGGCCCACGCTTGCTCTTAAAGAGTGTGATTGGGGATGTCAGCACCGCCCAGCAATTCTGCGGGGTCATGAACCCCCCCCCCCCACCACCCCAGGAAAAGTCTCAGCCTAATTACTCTAGCAGTGTTAAAACTCACTATTGTGTATTTGCACATATTATGGGATGTTTCCAGTGTGCGGGGCCGCCCATCCAGGGAGACCAGGGTGGCAGTGATGCAATGTGAGAGGGAGGGGCTGCAATGAACAGCTGCTGGGGGGGGGTTAATCAGCTACAGTAGCACATGCTCTCACAGTTCTAAGTATCAGTGACCCTGACCTACTCTCTCTCTCTCTCTCGCCCAGTCCTCCCCAGCAACACCAGACCTCCCAGCATGCCCTGCTCTCTGTGCCACACCCACCATTTTGGGCCACCACGAGCAGCTGTCTGGGGTCATTTGTCTTTGCTGGGACAGCGGAACATTGGCTTGTGTGTGCCTGCGGTGGCTGGAGGGTGGGGCGAGAGCGCGTCACCTGACATGGCTGTCACCTCCTGGCACAAACTGACCAAACTTGGGAAAGGAGGCGAAGGGGAGGTGGTGGGGGGCTCCGCGTGACAGATGACGGACTGGGGCCCATCAGGTAAAAATAAGAGTGTGCGTGTGAATGTTCCTGTGCTCTGCCCACCCATCTCACAGGCTCGAAATAAACGTGGGTTACATCACTGCTCAGCTATGCCCCCCCCACTGCTTGGCTATGCCCCCCGCTCTTACCCCCTTCAATGCTACCCCCCCCCCAGGTTGGCCTAGCACGGACACCAACACAGTCCTGCTTTAGGTCAGGTCAGGGGACAAAGATCACAGAGGAGCCTGCTGCTCTTAACGGTCTGCAGCTCTCAAGGTCACTCACATGGCAAAAGGCACGGGGTCATGGCAAAAACGGACACGCATGCACAATCGCACTGGGGGTTTGCTCAGACCCCCGGAGCCCTAAGCAGGTCGCTCTGATCGTACACTGCGGTGACATCATGGAGATGCGGCTATTTTTACAGGCCAGATGTCTGCCAAGGTAAAGGTCCAAAAAGCATGACACACTTGCCTTCACAGATATCCCACTTGGCCTCAGTGCTGCCCCCTTCTGGCCACTGCACTGCAGCACACCAAGAGCACTTGTAGTGTCTGTCAGGGTTGGTGCCCGTCCTACCCTGTCTGATGGTTCCTTGCCCCTAGTGTGTTACCCTTGTTCCCCAGACTGTTGCATAGCTCAGTGTGCTGAGTATGTGGCTCAGATATTCCCTGCAGCATGGGTTCTGTTATTTTGTATTTATTGTTTTGTATTTTATAGGTTTGCCATTGTTTCATGTTCTCCGGTTTTGTTTAATACATTGTTATGTTTTATCCTAGTGTGTTCCTTTGGTTTCAGTTAGTGTATTCATTTCAGAGTCTGTAGTGTTCCTTAGTTTTGTGCTGGTTAGTTGTCCTGTTCCCCTAGTGATTTAATTTGATGATCCTCACCTGCTCCTTGTTACCTGTAGTCCTGTTAGCCACACCTGCCTCCTGTTAGTCGTTGTGCTCAGTGTATTTTAGTGCCTGCCTGTGTCCTGTTCTTTAGTCGGTCATTGCAATGTTTCTGGTTTGTTTTTTGTCTTTGTTTTCTTTTTCAGTTCTTAAGTATTCTTTCTGGTTTTTATGTGACCCTTCATGGTCTATTTTCTTTTGTAGTTTTTCCCAGTTTTTTCATTCCTTCCCAATAAACCCCGTTTTTGTTCCGGAGCCACAAGTGGGTCGTCACCTTATTCCTCCTGAATTCTGCCTGCACTATGCCCAGCCGCCACCGGATCCATGACTGTGTCTGATCCTTCACCTTTGACCTTTCTTCTACAAACGAGGTGGGAGTTACAGGGATGAGGTAAGGGCACCCCCGGGACATTCCTTCATATCGCAGACCACAGCCTGCATGGCCAGCCCCACCCTAATGTGGCGCCCCCTGTGTCATGTGACCACCCTAATGTGGCGCCCCCTGTGTCATGTGACCACCCCCACCCTAATGTGGCGCCCTTGGAAATCCTGGATTTCCTTCCATCCATCCATCCATCCATCCATCCATCCATACTTCCAACAACTTACCCTGGCCTGATCCTGGGGCTCAGCCCAGGCAGCACAAGGCACAGGGCCGGGGTCCATCCAGAATGGGATGCCCGTCTGTCACAGGGCACCTACATACACAATCCAGGTGGTGTAGAGATGCCTGCCAGGCGATCCTTGCGTCGCCTCATTGCGGGAGGAAAATGGAGGAGCTGTGGCACATTTAATGGGAACAATAAAGAGGAGACGTGCTGCCTTCTGCTGGTGTGATGATCAGCATCTCCCAGGCCCAATTTAAACCATGGGCCTTGGATGCGGGCGGGGGGGGGAGCACACCTGGGTAATTTTTGGAGCATCATTTATAATGATGAACTGTCACAAAAAAATCTGAATGTCCATTTCATTTTAAAATGGACTAAAGGAACTTTTCAAAAGCAAACAAACCAAAGGATGTGATTTTAGGCCCACAGTGCCCCCCCCCCCTTTTCGCTGAGTTGTGTTTTATGAAACTTAAAGCTGCTGGGGATCATGTGACCTGCTGGGGATCATGTGACCTGACTGCTACCATTTGATGCCTTTGGTGGGGAGGATTCTAAATGGCATTCCATTTTAACTTGTGGTTTAGGCTCAGCCAGCCAACAGCTCTGTTCCCACCCACCCCCACCTCAGCTGATTACCTTGGTCAGGCGTGCAGCAGAAATGGCTGAGCAAAGATGTGGCCCTGACCCCGGGGTCAGCGTGACCCAGAGAGAAAATTGCAGGCTTAGACAAAGTGGAAAGAGGCGATGCTGAAGAAAGTGAGCCATTTAATGCTTGATGCTCTTTGAACACTTATACAACCTCAATACCCATCCTGTGACCAAATCAGTGCTGTACTCAACACATTAGTGTGGGTAGTCACATGACTATGCACGGCAGGGCCAATCAGTTTGCTATTTTCTGCTGCCAGTAAATCATGTGAGGTAGAGTGCTCTTCATTCACATGACAGTTTACTAGCAGCTTACTTAGCTAAACTGCAATCAGATGACCAGTAGACCTTTGAAGCATCTCCCTCTGGGATTTTCACAATCCTGCATTTTATGTTCCTGAACCTATTAGCGCACAGGGGCCCAGGCCGAAAAATCACATTGTCTATGGAAGTCCCAGATACTGCAGAACACCGAGAAGCTTATGGCTCTTAAAGTCTGAAAGTAAGTGCTGTTTTCCGACTTTGAACTGTGGATAGTCTTTCCAATGAAGCCGAGCATCTGGCCCACACACAGCTAGGTGTGCTGCCTCTAATGAAACTGTGGGGGATGCCAGGCCTGAAGCACGGAAAGAAGGTTCCAGAAACAGTTTGGAACTATGGAACAACCCGTGTGACTCAGAGCTTCCTGTTAAGTGCTGTGCCATGCTGAGAGAGACACTGCTCTCCGCACACTTCCGGACAGGGCCCGACTGTGGAGGAAGCCGGGGGTTCATCTTAGAACCACACTCCTGTGTGTACTGAGGCTTGTTTTTCTGGTGTTATTTCCAAGACACCAATGCAAGCTGACAAGACGAGCTCTTGATGTGTTACTTCCCAACTTGAATCACCCAAAGGTCCAAATTGTTAACTGCCATCAATCCATCATGCTCAAGACTCCACCTACAGATACTATGAGGATTAGGGTGAGTTTAGGGTTACCATTCATCTGAGGATTAGGTTAGCTACTGAAAACTACAAGACTTGGAAACCATTGGCCATGGAACTGTGTTCAGCAATGCCCCTCTTACTGGCGGGGTCCCCCAAGGGTCTGTTTCGGGCCCAGCACTGTATGCCGCGGAGTTTTGTTTCATTATGCAGATAATGCACAGCTGTGTCTTCCCTTAGATAAAAAGGCTGCTAATTAAGTGAAGCACTTATTCGACTGCTTAGATGATATCAAACAATGGACATCAAACAATGTATGAAGGCCTTATCTTCATACATACCTGCCCCTATGCTGACACATCACATCTGGCTTTTGACAATGGATAAGATGTTTTATCTGTTTTTATGTAAATGCTTGTATACTGTTTATCTGTACAGCACTTTCATTGGGGGGGGGGGTGGTCCCCAGGTCAATGTCACCCCCCCGCTGCGGGGTGAAGTCTTGAAGGCCTGAACCGCATTTCACACCCTGTGTTTCCTGTGACAGACAAACACCCCCCGCCCCGATCTGTGGTCGCCCCCCACAGCACACTGTACTGTGACAGTGTCACCTGACCACACGACTCCAAAGCTCTCAGAAGTTATCCTGAGGTGCTGGAGCCTGAAGATGCAGATGTGCATGCAGCAGATGTGCCCCCCCTCCACTGTTCTACTGTGCACTGGGGCTCTAGCTCCGTGTCACACTCCATGAAGTCCTCATGATTAACGAAGCCGTCATGCCAGGCTCACTCACAGACACTGGCCGAGCGTCGGTGTGCCGAGCTTCAGGACACGGAGGGATACCTGACCAGGAAGTAGGGCCCAATCGGCTTCTCAGAAACTCCCGCAAAACGAGTCAGACCACAGAAGAACATCTTAACATCCACATTCTGTCTCAGCTCCTCAGTCTGGACATGTTTTGCTGATGTTTCCTGGTTGGATGACATTTTTTCAAACAGGTTTTACAGACCCAACTCTGTTCTTGTGACATTGCCGAACACAATCATCACGCGTGTGATTTAGGCATGATATCTGTGGAACGTGTGTAAATGCACGACCGCAGAAACAGTGGCATGTTCTGGGAAACCAGCGAGGGGCTCCACTGTGAGATCAGAGCCAGGAAACCCGCTCAGGACTACAGAGGCGTTCGGGTGCGTGACGCAAACCGCCCACCACAGCCACAATGAAAAACAAGTGCTGATCCTCCACATTATGAATGTATGGCTCCAGCATTCAGTCAACAAGTCAACCAAGTATTACCCCCCCCCCCCCCCCCACCTACCTAATCAGGGTAACCCTAACCCACCTGAGACAGTCTAAAATCTGCAGCAGAAATCTGTCATTGAGGGCTGATCTGCTCAACCTGTAACAGCTGCCCCCAGGCAGTTTGGAGAAGCAGTTGTCATGTCGGGGGGGGGGGGAGCAGGTCAAGCTACTGTAATCTGTAAACTTTTTCATCACTTGTGGGAACTTTATTTTAGCTTGAAGAGGAAGTGAGTCTTACAGGGAAACACACCCCGTGATCTATTGTCTCAATTCCCCTGCAGAAACTGTGTCAAACACCAATAATAAAAGCAAGCGTGAATCTGCCCCCCATGTTTATGGATTTACAAGCGCCGCCTGACCCCCGGTCTTCCATAAAGAGACGCTGCTCCCTCGCAGGCAGGTGAGCGCCACCCTCGACTTCCTGCCGCAGGTCCTCACAGCACCGAGATCTCTGTGACACCCGCGGACTCGCTCACGCATACCGCACGCGTACCCTGCCCGCGATGAAGGTGCTGATCGTGGCTGTCGCCCTCTGGGGGGTGTCCTGCGCTGCCACCCTCTCCTTGGAAGACCTGGAGTTCCACGCCTGGAAGCTGAAGTTTGGTGAGACCCTGAGTTTGATTTCCAAAGTATATCAGCGTTATTATCTGACAGAGCGCGAGCCACCTCTGTATGGGGGCCTTCTCTTTGTGGGGTTGAGGGGAGATATGGGTGTTAAAGACGAGCAGATTTCAGACCATTTGACTGAGAAATGCAGATGTACCCATATCCCTGCTGTGCTCTTATGTGTCTGCGCTCACACGTACGTCCTCATCTGTGCCCTCGTCCGTGTCTGTCCGTGTTAATGCCTGTGCCTGTACCCTAATCTGTGTCTGGGGCAGGCAGGTGGTGTAGTGGTTAGAGATGCAACCGTGTAATCAAAAGATCGCCAGTTCGAGTCCCGCAAGCACTGCTGAGGTACCCTGAGCAAGGCACTGTCCCCGGGTGCTCATGAGGCTGTGTCACGATGACACATGGGTTAAATGCAGAGGACATATTTCGCTGTCGCGTGCTGTGGTGTGTTAACAATGACGATTAATCACCTTCATGCCTGTGTCAGTTCTCGTGCCTGCTGTGCCTGGCAGGCTAGCTGCTCTTTCCATGTCTCTGGGTAGCGTGTGCTGAGCGGCGCTTGGCATCACAGAGGAAAACATGAACATACATCTGCCTCCATCCTTTTTATGATGTTAATGTGAAACGTGTACAACCAGGCTGTGAAGTTCACCCCCCTAACTAATAACTACCGTGCCAACACCAGCCAGCTTTACCTGACACACATTCCCCCTAAAACAAAGACCCCCCCCCCGGTGCCGGCTCTGATTGGCTGAAGGGCTGAACAATGAAGTGTTCTTCTCCTGGGAGGGTTAGTGTTGGCGTATAACTTGGCTCCCCCCCCCCCCAGGAAAGGTGTATGACTCCCATGCCGAGGAGGCCCAGCGAAGGCTGACCTGGCTGGCCAACCGCAAGCTGGTCATCGTGCACAACATGCTGGCCGACCAGGGCTTGAAGAGCTATCGGTTGGATATGACCTTCTTCGCCGACATGGTAGGGCTCTGGGGGCGGGGCCCAGGGGCCCAACAGCCCACTGTGGCTGGCATGGAGGGTGCTGAGGGGGTTAAATGTCAGAGAGCCCAACGCTGAAGGCTGACCCCACCGCACCCTGCAGGATAACCAGGAGTACCGGAATACTGTCTTCAGTGGCTGTCTGGGCTACTTCAATGCCAGCCAGGGGCGGAAGGGCAGCTCCTTTTTGCGGCAGGCGGGGGGCCTTGGCCTCCCCAGTGAGGTGGACTGGAGGACCAAGGGCTACGTCACCGAGGTCAAGGACCAGAAGAACTGCGGCTCCTGCTGGGCCTTCAGCGCGGTGAGAGAGGGGTGTCAGCATGGGGGGGGGTGTGAGTGTGGGGGGAATGTGAGCATGGGGGCTACCTCTGACAGCTCCCCCCCCACCCCCAGACTGGCTCACTGGAAGGGCAGACCTTCAGGAAGACCCAGAAGCTGGTGTCTCTCAGCGAGCAGCAGCTGGTAGACTGCTCCGGCGATTACGGCAACTTCGGCTGCGGGGGGGGCCTGATGGACAACGCCTTCAGGTACATCAAAGACAACAGGGGCATCGACACTGAGGAGGCCTACCCTTACGAGGCCCAGGTGAGCGTGCCCTCCCTTCCCTGCCCGGCTTTCCCAGGAGAATACACAAGAGTAGTAACCTCCCCGACCTCCCACCCAGGACGGGAACTGTCGATTCAAGCCGGACGCCATAGGGGCAACGTGCTCGGGCTATGTGGACATTTCTGCAGGCGATGAAGCCGCGCTGGAGGAAGCTGTCGCCACCGTGGGACCCATATCCGTGGCCATCGATGCAGGCCACACCTCCTTCCAGCTGTACAGTTCAGGTGAGTGTGTCGTGGGCTGACAGGAAGCTCCTATGTACACCGGGCACCCGCTCCCTTATACAGCCCCCTGCAGGCACTTACAACGAGCCCAATCTCTTATACTGCCCCCTGTAGGCACTTACGAGCCCAATCTCTTATACCGCCCCCTGTGGGCACTTACAACGAGCCCAATCTCTTATACCGCCCCCTGTAGGCACTTACAAGAGCCCGCCCTCTTATACCGCCCCCTGCAGGCACTTACAAGAGCCCGGCCTCTTATACCGCCCCCTGCAGGCACTTACAAGAGCCCGCCCTCTTATACCGCCCCCTGCAGGCATATACAACGAGCCCGATTGCAGCAGCAGCGACTTAGACCACGGCGTGCTGGCAGTTGGCTACGGAACTGAAGATGGCCAAGACTACTGGCTGGTGAAGAACAGGTAGAGGCTAGCAGGCCCAGCGGACCGGGCCCACCGGTAGCATAATTACACTGATTAACTGCCACGTCACCCAAAGACGGTGGTGTTGACCTTTGACCCAATGCCACACAGTCCGGATTCATTAATTGGTGACTGTTTAAAGTGGGGTAAAGAGCTGACAGGCTGATAACGGGGCTGCCTGCCCAGGGGTGGGGCTTCAGAAGTGTCGATTAACATAGGCGTGTGTGTGTGGCTTTCAGCTGGGGCCTCGAATGGGGTGACAAAGGTTACATCAAGATGTCCAGGAATAAGCAGAACCAATGTGGCATCGCCACAGCCTCCAGCTACCCTCTGGTCTGAGCACAGCCCCAGGTACGAGCTCCCTGAAGGCCAAAAGCAGGCAGTGCGGGGATACCTCCTACAGGCCATTCTGGCCCAACTCAACAAATATGTGTATTTAGTGCCGCCCCTGCTCAACCTTCTCAGAATTCTCTCTCCAATACGTCAAGAGGCCCAGAATCTCAAGGGGCAGTAAAATATTGTCACTTGCATTGTGCCATTTGATTCCCTTTACAACATATAAAAAAACATGCGTTTTCTGTTTTAAGCGTTTTATTGACAATTTGAAGCTCAATAACACCCTTAAAACAGATGAACAATGAAAATGAAAATATATTTTACTATCCCTTGAGATTCTGGGCCTCTTGACAGATAAAAGAAGGATTTTTTTATCTTATGTTGAGTACATGTTACAAGTTAAATAAATGCATATTTGGGATATCAGGCCATAGACTTGAATAGCCACAATTTTTTTTCAGGTTCAGGCACCTAGGTTTTACCGTCGCAAAGATGCAGGCATCTGAACATGGCCGACCAAATATTTTTGCGCACAAATGGAAAATTTCTTTGAAATTAAAGTCTGTGCAATTCCTAGACTGTGTGAACTAGACCAGAGAGACTTTTGGCCCACGCACAGACAGAACGGTTCAGTTCTGAGATGGTCCAGTATGGACCATTTGTTGAGTTGAGCCAGACTGAACTGTATGACTTTCAACCTCACAGGAGCTGAGCTCACAGAGGAACCGGACGAAGGTCCCAGTGCAGAGGCTGCGGGGAACATCAATGCTTCATCGCTTTGCAGCAGGGCACGGAGAACTTACCGGAACACCTGCTGTGAAGGACAGCTCCTTTACCCCACCGAGAAGGGCATTTCAGCACGACTGGATACTTGAGTTTGCAGTAATCGTTTAAATGTGTGTATATTAACACGAAACCCAGACTAATAAAACTGGCATGATCTGACCTTTGACCCCATTTCGTCAAAGTCACTCTTTGATAAGGCAGACATCGGGCAGTCCTTCTGTCAGGAGAGTCTCACGGCGATGTCACCAGGGCATGGCGACGTTCTGGGAGGGGGCACTGGAGCCCCCGGGAGCCTCAGAGGTTTCGCGTAAGCTGGGATGGTATCTTGGCCGGCAGAGTTTACCTCGAACCTCTGCCTTCATGCAAAGTAACGACTGATGAATTTTCCATCAGGATATCGAAGGCTCTTTGATTGCAGTCACAGATTTGTATAATATTGAATTTCACTAAAATAATGGCCCCACAGTAGTTTTTATCGCCGCTCCCCCCCACAAACTTATGCACCAAAGTCCCTCACCAGTACGGCAAGCAGTCTTAGCTTTAACTCGTTTTTGAAGGATATCACAAATGCAAATTCCTCATATCAGAAATGTAACTAACTAGATATGTGTATTTCTGATATCACTAATTCACTTCGAACCAGTCAAAATGCTAATTCATGAAATCAGAAATTTAATTTTAACTAGTTAAAATGCCAATTCCTGATATCGGAAATTTGATTTTAGCTAGTGAGCTTCAAAACAAAATTCTCATTTATTTCAGTGGGAATTATAGTTTTAACTAGTTAGAATTCAAATTTCTGATATCATGATTCAGTTTAGCATTAATACAAATTAGCATTCATACTAGTTGGAATTGAATTTGTAAAATCCTCTAAAAGTGAATTAAAGCTAAAACGGCTTGTGATACACCTGGTCTTTCTGTGCTTCCTGCCTGTGCTGTCCTGTGTCTGCCTTGGTCTGCTTGTGCTGTTTGCATGCTGCATCTTTCTTTGCCATCTGGTTATGGGTCTGCCTGTGCTGTCCCCCCACTTGCCTGTGCTTGTGCTGTCCCCCCACTTGCCTGTGCCGTCTGCCTGTGCTGTACCCCCACTTGTCTGTGCCGTCTGCCTGTTCTGTCCACCTATCAGTCTGAATGTTTCTTTTTCACAAACAAGTTGCCAGATGTATCAAGCCCTTCTCAGAATATGTTGGAAACAGGGAAAAGTCAGTTGCTTCCTATGAATTTACCAGCAGCAGACAGATGTTGCCTCATTCTCCAATTAATTATATATTATTTGTGGATTTGCAAATGGGCTACAAGTAACCATATGCCAGCTACATTCTGATGGTGAACATGCTTCACAGCCTGGTCTACATACGTGTGCAGATACCAACAGTCGGGCACACATTATGTCAGAGAAGTGGCTTCTTCACACCCAGTAAGAGTCCTGCTTGTAGAAGGGCACGTGAGATGCTAAGAGGGACTTGCAGGAGAGAAAGATCATCCCAGAGACAGATCTGAGATTTTCAAATCTACAAACTGCCTATGCAGCTCATAGACCACGGTACACATTAAGATTTTAATGCGCATACTACATATTTTACAGCTACACTTTTAATGGGGGCCTTCAGCTTGAAGAGCAGAGAGGTACAATGGCAGTCTCCCTACAAGTCACAATGGTTTTAATGGCCATTTACTCTACATCACATCACAGTGCATCACAAGGGTTGCAGTGTGACCCACAAACATAAGAAATTACTATTTGGTTTTTACTTTGCATGTTTATGTCAGTCTTAAGTTCAGTCTAATCACTGGAATTAAACGCAGAAATCGTTGGGACGAATGCTGTGCTAACACAAATTATACTGTCGTGTGAATCTGGGTCTTATGGCGCCCCCTTTCGGCGAGCGAGGGAATGAGCCGATTTAGACGGCGCAGAGGAGCAGTCGCGAAGTCACGTGTCTATGATTGTTTTCCGAGAAACGGAAGGGATTTTGGTTACTTAAAACTACTCAGTGGGAACGTTTTAAGAATTTTTCTGTCAAATGCAAACGATTAAGTGTCATTAATGTTATAATACATAAAACTCGTATGGTCCAGTAACTTTAATGGCTCTTAACCTTATTAGTAAAATAAAAGATAATACTGAGACATATTACATCGTTTTTATCCCCATAATAAGTCTTAGCGTTAGGGTCTTAGCAGACATCGGGACGGGCAGCAGAATGGGCTCATGTCGATAAGATAAGTTCCGATCCGCGCTACCCGCACCCGGGCTGCTAAAGCCGGACTGACTCGGCACCACAGAGCCCCGAACCGGGTAACCTAGATCAGCACCTTTTAGACCAAAGCCGCAAGCTTGTTCTCGCAGCAGAAGGAGCCACTGTGAATGTGAAAGGCTCATGTGGTCCTCCTGCGTTTTGGTGCTGACTTTCGGCCTTGTGGAGTAATCATTATTCATTATCATTTAACCGTATTTTGCATGCATATACATATAAATGACCTATACAAACACATGGCTGCGCATTTAACAGCCCTCTGTACTCTTGGCACCATTTCTGTTCCTGGGTATGGTATTCTTTCTCTGACTTCCCATTTTGTATTAATAATTTTGCATCTACCTGCGGCTGATTTTCTGTCAGTGTTTACCGGTTGACTCCCAGCTCCTATGTTGTTCTTTACAGAAAATGCCTTTGCGGGAATGATTGCCTTTCCCTTCTCCGGGCAATGGATGACACCTGTTTTAATCATGAGCAAACAGTTGCCCTCGGTGTAATTAATGAAAATGTATTTAGCGATTTTAATGTGCCCTTCTGAAATGTCACATTACCTCTAGTTCGGATAATATTTGCTCAGAGATTGAAAAGAAAATGAGTTGGGAATTAGTGGCGGTAATCAGATTGTGAGCAAAAGCGTGACCTTCACCTTGGCTCGCCGCCGACGCGGGGGCGCGCCCGGCCTCCGGCCTCTTAAAGGGGCCCCGCGCCGGCCACAGGCATCGCCTCATTATTCTTAGACGCGGCTTAGAACTAATGGCTGATGTCCTTATAATATCTAAATGTTTTATATGGTACCTTTGGGTACAGGGAAGCATGGGGATCTCTCTTTCACACACACACGGTCCTCACAATGTAAAAATAACATTTTTAATCACATGTCCCCACAATATAATATATACATAAGCACCCCACACACATCTATCCACACATACATACATATACACCCGTACCTAGTCCCCGGTGTTTTCTCTGCAACTCCAACCACTGGGTGTAATTAGGAAGGGCTAACACTTTTGGCCTTTGTCCTGGTATTTCATATATTTATTCCGTCTATTTGGCACACACTGGGTATAGGTATTTATTGATTGTGATGACCACTAACCGCCTCGATGTGTTTATGATGCCACTTTACCCCATACATGGTCTCCTGCTTGAAGACCAGCCTGCTGTCAGAATGCTGACTGTTCAAGTAACTGACCTGCGTTGAAACCCTAAACCAGGCTCCAGGGTTACATCACATTTAGCTGGAGCCGCCTTTTTGGACTTAACAGCGTCTTTCGTGGTTTTTATCACTGCCCACTACGTTGGCGGCCTCCAGTGGCCAAACTTAGTACTGCAGTTAGCTCAGAAAATTACAGAGACTGGAGCGGGCCGAGTGACCAACAGTCCACAGAGCACCTCTGCTGCAGGAAGGGGGGATGGAGGGATGGGGGAGGGGCGCAGACAGAGGGAGAGAGTGAGCCGTGTAAATTAATTGGTTTTGTTAAATCCCCCCTTGAACGGGAAGCTGTTGCAGTCTCACAAAAGGCCATTACCGGCAATCAATTTAAATCTGTTTTACCCGTCCCACAGAAACCAATTAGGAAATTTAATTTTACTTTTTGATTTACAGCATTTACACATACAGGGTCCAATCCAGTTAAAATGCTGAAGAAAGAGAGGAGGGCTGGGATGCTGGAGACGGACCAAAGGCTGCTGATTGACTCGTTCCGGGAGCCGCGGGATGAAAGGCTCTCCGCTTTAATGAATACAGCTGCAGAAAACAAACACACCTAATTGCTGACATGAAGACAAAAGGAGGAGTTTTCCTTCAGCTGTTTAGTACCGACTGCCCGTGCTGCCCGTGAGCGAAGCGAGGTGCAGCTGTGTCCCTCATTTGGCAGCTGCATTACCCCCTGACAGATTATTCCAATATCTAAGGCCTTACAAAACGAGCCTCCTTAAGCTCTTAAAAACGGCTCCTTCAGTCAGACACTACATCCCGCTACTCTGCCTCTGTACTGCAGCATATTTCACCAGCAATTATGGCATTCTGCTCACTCCCTCCCCTCCGCATACCTGACAACTGCCGCCCCTCACACTCTCGTTTCCGCTGGTGAACTGGACTCCCCAACAGCGATTGTGGAAGGACCCTGCAGTGTGTCACTTCAGCCACTAGATGGCAGCATATTGTTTACTAAAGGAAGACCGTCGATCGTTGGCTGCAGACTCACAGGAAGGAAACGCGGCCAGCCGTAGTGTGACCTCACGACACCAAGGAACGTCCTGTTAGAGCAAGAAAGTGTTATGACAAATGGTGATGATGTAAGTTGTATAACAAAAATAACATGTTATCAGAGTCCTTTACCATGAAACGGTACAAAATAGCTGAGCTGTCGTTAGGCCTTCTGTTAAGATGAAATGTAGAAGGAGGGAGAGAAGGAACGAATGAATAACCGGCAGAGAGGCACACACATGCAGGATGGGCCTGTTCTTCTGTGCCGGTGTCTTTCCACAGCCCTGTGGAGCCTCACACTGAGCTCTGACATGCTCAGGATAAGCCAGCCCCTCCATGACTGAACACTCTGTTTGCCATGTGTGTGGGGGGCCATAGTGATTGTATTCCCTGCCAGGAGCCCTTGTGTTCACTTTAATCTCAGGAGCTTCAGAGTCTGGAGGCCGTGAAGTTATGTTACCTGGCGTCTGAAGGCACTGCCGTGGTGCTTATAAGTTTGGGCAGTGGAGTGATTAGTCCAGGCCTGGCTGGTTATGGTCTGCTCCCACACAAAACAAGGGTACAGCTGAAACTCAGCAAGCTAGCAAATCTGATCTCTGATATACCACCCCCTCCTCGTTCCTGATCACGGGTGTTCTCATTGATGCTCAGAGTTAATCAGACAACTGTGGTAATTAAAAGGGTCCTGAGAGCGAGGTTAAGTCCAGGATGGTGTTTTCTGGGTTTGTCTCAGACAGGAAGAGAGAGAGAGAGCAGGAAGGGAAAGAGGACAGGAAGGGAGAGAGCAGGAAGGGAAAGAGGACAGGAAGGGAGAGAGGGCAGGAAGAGAGAGGATAGGAATGGAGGGAGGGCAGGAATGGAGGGAGGGCAGGAAGAGAGAGAGGACAGGAAGATAGAGAGGGCAGGAAGAGAGAGACTGCAGGAATGGAGAGAGGAAAGGAAGAGAGACGGCAGGAAGGAAGAGAGAGCAGGAAGAGAGAAGACAGGAAGGAAGTGAGGGCAGGAAGGGAGAGAGGGCAGGAAAGGAGAGAGAGCAGGAAGAGAGAGAGGAAAGGAAGGGGGAGAGGACAGCGGGGAGCTGCTTTGACACACTATGACAGCTCAGAGGGCATGATGCCATAAAGGCAGAAACCGAGCACCTTCACTGTGTGTTACTCGGACCCCACAGAATTCGAGCACCCCCCTGCTTTGCTCCCACCGGGCTCTTAGGTGTGAGATTATCATGGGGGAATGTCAGCAATACAGCCAACTGCTGATTGGATTATCAGCCTGAAGGGGTGGGGTTAGCGCTGACCAATCAGCAAGCTGGAGGTATGACCCTCAGGCCCTGGGCCTGGCCTGCTGAGTGTGGTGAAGTCGAACACACTTCAAAAGAGCAACAGAAACGCATCAGAGCGTCGCTGTTGCAAAATTTATACTGTTTGGAACGACAGGAAAGACCGGAGGGGAAACAAACTCAAAGCTGGGGAATCTCAGGCGGGGGGGTGTGCCAGTGTGGGGTGGCTGGGAGGGTCTTTGTTAAAAATGGCAGCTGTTCTTTGTTCGGTGCAGTTTAATCTTTCCTGTAACTGTCGGTTACCCCTCTGGGTGATCCTGTCCAAAACAAGCGAAAATGATACCCCAACACCCCCTTCCCCCCCTGCCGTTGGACAGCAGTGGTTAGTGGAGGTCAAGTTGGAGAGATGGACAGAGGCAGAGAAAGACATCAGAGTCTCAGCCACCTTTACAGGAGGATATGCAGCAAGACAAATCCCAGCGAGGTGAGGGGGGGGGGTGTCCAGCAGGGACATGAGTCAGCAGTGAATGCCAGGGAGCTAGGCGCACCCCCCCGCATCCTGGTACAGCCACAGATGGGCGTTTTGCTTCCTGGCACAGATTGATTTCTCATGCTCTAATTGGCTGTGATTTGTCATGCATTAACCAATCCAAGCCCTTGTTCTCCTTTCTGCAGACCTTGTTGTGTGTGTGCAGTGAGTCTGGTCTGAACAATGGTAATGTCACAGAGTGACGGTACTGAGACAGAGCTCAGGAAGTTGGGTTAAACAGGAGCGTAAGTAACAGTGCTCCCCCTGGTGGAAGATCAATTATTTTATGAGTGTGTCTCTGGTTGCCAGAGAGTGTTTGCAAACATGAATATTCCAAATGCAGCTTGGTCATTTTAGGTGGTCCAGGGCAATTAGCCAAAGCCCCTTATCTTCAGAAGGGCTTGCACTGGATGAGCTGGTTCTATTAATGTAGGGTGTGGTTGGGGGGGGGTTAAATGCCCCACTAGGGGGATTTTCTGTATATGCACCCACAAATTAACAAAAGCAGTTAAAACACACACCAATGAGACCAATGCGCAGAAAGTCACAGGCACGCAGGCGCGGCTGTGTGGGAACAAGCCGGGAAGCGCAGGGGTGAAGAACAAAGTCTTTACCGTTGATTTTAAGACACTTTGAGATGCATTAGTGCTGCTGAGTAATTACAAGAAGCTCGATCAGAGAGATCTGCTGAACAGGAGCTACGGACGTCAGGGTTCACGCTGAGCTCCACTAAACAGGTTCTGAGTCGATTGCGGGCAAGCCAGCCCGATTGCTCCTCTTCTCTGATCCGTACGCTCCTGCAGGGGTCATCACGTTCCTTATGGCCTGAGCTCCTCACGGCCTGAGCTCCTCACAAGCCTGAGCTTCCCCGGGCCTGGGCTCCTCACAGGCCTGAGCTCCTCACGGGGTTGTACTCCATACGGGCCTGGGCTCCTCACGGGCCTGAGCTCCCCTTTGGCCTGGGCTCCTCATGGGCCTGAGCTCATCACGTGCAGGCACTTCTCATGGGCCTGCTCTCCTCGCAGGCCTGCCCCCCTTGCGGGGCTGCACAGGTGCCTGCCTGTGTGGCGGTGGGGACCAGATGGACGGGGTGATGACAGCAGCAGGCGTGGGCAATGGGTCGGGGGGGGCAGGGTGGAGCACGAAGGTGACACTCAGAACACTGCGGCGCACTGCGCAGGACCAGATGGTGGCGGTACAGAGCCCGCCTCCCATGGCTCATTTACGTCACCCTTGGGGCCGGCCTGCCAGGCACAGCGGGTCATCCTCCTGGCTATGAGGGCCAAGGCGCGGTGACATAACCGCACCCAGTAGGACATGTGTTGGCTGTACTGCTCCTGACCACTGGGGGCGCCCATCCACAGACCACCTGACATCCTCCTGAGGATAAAGCAAGCAGCAGAGCCTTGAATCTCATCCATCTGGCCAATCAGGGAGGAGCACATCTTTATGTTATTTTTCCCCAGTTCATCTTGATAATTCCTGCCGTGTCAAGAGCCCCCCCCCCTCCCTGATCAGGCCGCCCCTCCCCCACACCCTCACTCTCTATTGCCCCCTTCCCCTCCTCATCAGGTCGCCATTGTGCGGCTCATTGGGGCCCTAGCAGGGCAGGCCGGGCCGTGGCTCACACGGCCTCTCGTCAGCTGATGTTACTGCTGGCTGCTGATTGGTGTGCCACTGATTACCTGCTGACCCCCCTGGTCCACCTCCCCACCTGCCTCCATGGAGGGTTTTGAAGCATCCAGGTCGTCCCCAGCCCTTCTCCTCACATCCTTGGTTTGCTTTCACAGATCTCGACTCTTTTCGAGGACCTTCAGAAAGAGGCCAGGATGGATGTTCCAATCACAGGCGTTCTCTTGTTCTCCTCCTCTCCTCCTCTCCTCCATTCTTATATGAATTCCCCGCACTGCTAATCCTATTAATGAGGACTCTCCACACTGGCTGATGCTGCTGCAGATATCTTGTGTGTTTTTCCTTCCATCTTTTTCTCAGAGATAATGGGCGGAGCCAATAGAGAAAGCGGTGCAAAAAGTGGGTGTGGCCTGGAGTGTAGGCGTGGCCTGCAGTGAAGACGGGTGACAATACAATGCAAAAGCACCCCTCCCGGGTTTGTCCCTGTGTATGCTGTAGGTACTTACACACTCTTGACCACAGTGACCCCGCAGACCCGCCTGAGGTGGTTTAACGGACTATGTCTGGCTATGAATGATGACACCTGTGTTTTGGGGGGGGTGGCTGCTGGCAGATCTGACAGTTTCAGCGATGACTGCATTACGTAATAAAAGCTGCGGTAAAACATGCAGTGTCATTTCGCGCTTTTAATGAGAAGCCGGGGGAGCCCAGACACCTGCTCGCGACTCTGTAGGAGCAGATTAGCGTGAGTCACGGTTGTCACGGAGACCTGAGTCGTCTCTCCTGGGCTCGATCATCCGTGGATGTTTTTTTAGAGCCGAATCTGAGACACCAGAGACTCACACCATCCAGTATGCCCCCAGCCACCACCTTCAAGGGTGGAGGTATCTGAGATGATACACAGTGATTCAAAGCCCCCCCCCCACCACCAGTCAGGAGTCTGCATCTCCCATCTGAGGAATAGGTAATTAATTAGTTGGGTCTTCCACTTCAGGCTGTAATGTCTCTTATCCCACTGCCTAATGAGGCGGTACGACTTTCTGCACATTAACCTGGGGGGAGGGGGGAGGTGGGGACATTTACAGACCAATGGGAGGGGGGGCATTACACATGTAGGGAACATATTTTCCTGGGGTTTCTGTGACTCGTCTGTGTCCAGATGCTGGGCTGACACAGATTAGCGAGCAGCCCAATTAGCCGTTATGGAGTGTGGGATGTGCTGGCCCGGTAGCTGCGGACAGAGCTGAGAGCACAGGCCCCGGCGCCCGCGTCCTCCCAAAGGCTCGCGGCAGCCGCCACTAATCGCTCGCTAACTGTTAGTGGGTGACGGCACTGCCATACGGCTTAGCGACGGAAGGCTAACTGGGGGGGGGTAGAAACCCAGAAAAGAGTAGTGTAAATAAATAATGAATTACCTCGAAGGCGGGAGGCCAGCTGGGGGGGGGTTTGGCGGCCTGGCAGGTAACAGCAGAGCAAGACTCACCATGGGAAGCAGACGCAGAATCATCCATCAGCGAGGTGGAGGGCCTGTCAGGGGGGGGGTCAAGGGGGAGAGGTTGAGGCAGATGGGCAGAGATGATGTGTCCCAGCTCAGGGCTGTGGGGTGGGTGGGCTGGGCACAGGCATCTGAGCGCCGCCTGGATGGAGGGCTGTTCTGATTGGTCGGCTGTGGGCCTGTTTGTGTTCCTCTCTGTCCAATCACTGTCTTCACAACCCCCACTGCCTGTCATTATATATGAGGCGATTAACATCACATTGTTACAGAGGGTAATTAATATATGTTCTGCAATTGATTCATTGATTACGTCCATATATAAATAAAACTGCAGCTAAGTCCTCAATTAGGGCGTCTGATGTCTCGCGTGAGACAAAAACGCTAATTAGACCTGATTATCTTGTCAGTGGCATTTTGACAATCTATAAACCCGCCACTCAGTTGCTAACAGACTAAACGGGTAAATAGGGAGGGTTTAATTAGTCTGATAATCACGCAGCTCATTTTCCAGTGCTCAGGCTCACCTCCGGGGGGCAAGAAGGGAACACCCAAAGGATTCTGGGTAATGCTGAAAAGCACCAGCGGCACCCCAGCAAAAAACATTCTGTGGGGGCACTAACTGAAACTCCCTGGTTTTTATCTCCAGAAAAATCGACAGGACACCCCAGGTTGTCACGTTTAGCACTTTCCTGTGGGCTGGATACCTCCCAACCCTGAACGCTGAGGAAAGGCGCCATTATGCCCCATGGCCCTTGGAGAGGCCCTTAGTGCTGTGCTGTGGTGGTAGGACCTCTCAAATGCACTCTTACCTGAGGGCATGCTGAGACTGCTGAAATCCTCGTGGTGAGGCCTGCATATCAGTTCCTATGCCCCCACTCCTGCTTTCTCCCCTCATGGGGGCAGGGTGACCACATGGTCGTTTTGGATCTATGGATTGCTTGAAGGCTGATGGATGTCGTGTTTGGACTGGGCAGGTACAGCTGGTTAGACTCTGCTTATAGGGGGGGGAGGAGGGTATGGGTCCCAGCTTCGTGCGTGAGCCCCCAGTTGGCCTATTCCAGGTGGGTATGGGGGGGAGGTGCACTGAGACAGCCAAGAGAGGAGGGAACATTAGAGGGAATAAATTAAGGGCTGCATTTTACTGTTCATCCCCATCTGATCTGCACAGCCTCCTAATCAGTGGGGCCCTCCAGCACCTTGGTGACTCAGAGTGAAGCATCACTCAGCCCCCTCCCCTCAGAGGAGCACCAGGACCCTCTGCAGGGCACATCACAACAGCCCAGCTACAGGAGCGCATAACAGGGAATCTGAGGCTCACCATCATCTTGCCTGTAGTGCGTCAGTACGAGCGGCTCACCAGCCGCTGACTGGAAGCACGACCTCCGAGCACCTGGAGCAGGATCAGAAAGGGCTTTAGAGTGTCAGAGGGAGCAGGGTGCAGCCAGAGGACAGCTCACAGCAGACTGGTGCTTAAACAGGAGGTCCACAGGGGGCCCAGCGGTGACCCTCCACCTCTAAGTGGTACGGATGCATCCTGAGGGAACGTCAGTCTGTGCCATCGCCAGACCTTTCCATCCGGATCTTCTTCCTCGCCTTCTGGCAGGAAACTGAAGCTCACACAGCATGTGGAGGAGCCAGTTTCCCCCCACCGTGCAGTCCCCCACAAAGGCCATGTCCCACAGAGGCCATGCCCCACAAAACGCCACTCCCCCTGCAAAGGCCACACCCCCACAAAGGCCACTCCCCCCACAAAGGCCACACCCCCACAAAGGCCACCTGCAGCCTGGAGCCCTGCCGAGTTTGTTTCCCTTCAGTTTCTCACAAAATAACATTTTCCGCAAAGGCTGGTCATCTGCCCCCAGGGGGAGAGCGGGATGAAGGGGAAGGTGCCGGAAGCCTTGCTGCCTGGGCTTGACCAGGGAGCTGCTGCAGATTCCCATAGGACCAGTGAGACTGGTGTCTGAGCCCCAGCCTGACAGCAAAGCCGCCTCGCCGACTGCTGCCACTCTGCTGTCACTCTGCTCTTTAGCCGACATCCGGACGTCCCGTTGTCATGTGGACGTGGCACTGCTCTCTCTTCCTAAATAGACGTTAACGCTGCATCATCGAGAAGCATTTAGGTATGAACTGTGGGAGAGAACGAGGGTGAGAGGAAGAGGGAGAGAGCACTTTGGGCAGCAGAGAGGGAACTAGGCTGTTTATCAGAGCACAGCACTTTGGAGTGGGGGGAGGAGGGGGGCCTTCCTGATGGCAGATGATGCACAGGAGGGGGTTTCTGGGGGCTTCTGGGGGATCGCCGTGTGTGTTTCTCTCACCACAGCGTCAGTCTTCATCAGAGGAGGAGCTCAGCCTGCTGACCTGGTTGCCCCTTGAGAAGCTCTCTATGGAGAGGCAAGAGCCAGGATCCAAAAGCAGATAAACCGAGACAGGCCGTGTGTCCTGGAAAGTTTCGGAGGTGAGGTCACGTGAGGACTTGTGCTGATCTTACTGAGGGCAGCGGCCTTCCGACTTATCAAGGCTTGGTACTTGGAGGGTGTGTGGGTCTTTCCTGTTTCTGTAGGATCTGACCTGCCTCTGGGGGATCTGTCCTATCTCTGCGGGGCTTGTCCTGTCTATGTGGGCCCTGGCCTGTCTCTGGGGGGACTGTCCTGTCTCTGGGACGTCTGTTCTGTTTGTGAGGCGCCTGTCCTGTCTCTGGGGGGACTGGCTTGTCTTTGAGGGGTCTATCTTGTCTCTGGGGGTCTGTCCTGTCTCTGGGGCATCTGCGCTGTTTCTGAGGGGCCTTACCTCCCTTTGTGCTCTTAGAGCATCACGGTAAATGAGCCGGTCTGCATTGTGTTTATGTTGCTGCAGTGTGAATGCTTCTGCTCTTCAGGGCCCTGCTTGGTCCAGGAGCCACATTTGCACACAAATGCAGAAGCGGCTGGTTCACATGGAGCCTTCCATCACGACGGGGACAGGTGTGAATGCACGGCTGACTCCGCCGGGTGCTGGGGGGGCCCGACGCCGGCGCACCGCTTCCACATCATCTCCTCAGTGGGAGCTGATGAATAATAATGGGGTGGGGGATTAGCTGCCTGCTTGCTGAGTAACTCCCAGTAACACGCATGTGCGTGAGTTTGCTTGTGAGTGTATGATGGTAATGTGACACACGCATATGCAGGCCCACGTGAGTGTAGTGATCATGCGATCGTTAGGTATCGGCCGTCTTCCTGAACCTGTCAAACCCAGTCAGGCTGGAGATGCCGCAAGGTCCTGCGGGCACAAGAATGCACATTGCTACACTTCTGTGTCATTTATCTGCAGGATGCATGTTGGTGCTGCATGGGGGGGGGGGGTCATCTGATGCCCAGCAGCACCACACAAATCCATCTGAACTTTACAGCCTGATGCTGGGATTCTTCCCAGGCCAGAATAATGAGTAAACGGCAGAGAACGGAGGCTCTGAGGGTCTCTGAGGGCATCCGTCGCTCGGGTGTGGGCCTGGTCCACCTTGCTCACACCTCGGCCTGTGCTTACAGCTCAGCACACTGGCTGGCCGCAGGTGGAGACAGCGCATCTACGCTCTGTTTCTGTTTTACCGCAGACAGCTTGTTAGTTTACTGCCCAGCAGAATGTTCCATTATCCAAGCGATGCTTCTCTCCAGAACTGAGAGGGTAACTCTGCAGAAGCCCCTCCCCCCGCCTGATCATGTGCTGACCCCCACCATGCTGCTGACTCAGCCTTCCCGGCTCTGACGGGATCCCTAGGGCAGATACACCGCCGGCTGTCCGTCAGCCGTGAACAAGACCATCCGAAAACACTTAAGACATTGACATTCTGGGGCTCTCCGGCTCATCCCGTATCTGTGCTGCTTTTCTGGGTCTCTCCATTTGCCCGGCAGAGGTGTCCTGCCAGCTGTGCGCTGGTACCCAGTCAGGTGACGACCCGGCCAACGGCAGCCAGGAAGCCCGGAGGGAGCGGAAGGGAGAGGAAGGCAGCTCAGCGGCCAGCGTGCTGGGAACGGGCGTCCGGATCGGGACAGATGACTGCCCATGGAACCGGCAGAAAGCATGGATCAGCCAAGTTGATGCCACCCCCACCCCCCCCCTACCTACGCCCCCGCCCACCTCCCGCGCCCCCCTCCCCCCCCCCCCCCCCCCCCCTCCTCCCCCCCTCCTTCTAGCCCCTCCCTCCC
>JAODKM010000025.1:19019793-19031328 GCA_026780845.1 Petrocephalus sullivani
TTTCGGAATGATGTAATTTCATCTGATGTCCCGATAATAAGGAGCTTTAGTCTCTCAGTCCATGGTACAGTTAATAAAATGTTTATGAGGAGGGGCAACAAAACAAACACAAAAAAGGACAATTAGTTCATGCAATGATCACTGTGAACCCAAAGCAATTCGGCAGCGAACAGGAAAACCAGGCGAGAAAGCCGGAGCGGGGGGGTTTCCATTTAGGGGGTTCCAGCTATGAGCCGCTCCATTCATCACTGCACAACACAGGCAAAGCTTTCTGCAAACAAAGCCCCCAAAATGGATGGGAAGGGCAGGGGACTGACTGATGCGAGGGCAGGCTGGTGGGCCTGACCCACACAGACAGACGCAGGCAGGCAGACAGGCAGGCAGCCCTGACCCAGGGAAACCAACCAAAGCTTAAATGCTACTGCGCGAGGACTCTGACCAGGGAAACGGGGGGCTGCACACAGCCCACTACAATAGCAGGCAAACCGCTGTGTCAGGTCTGCAAGTTGAGTAACACATGGTCATTGGTGGGGGGGGGCACACAGACTGGGCTTGGTTTGATTGTGTGCTTTCAGGTGAGAATGCATGGAGGCTCCCACTCGCTGACAAACATCGCACAGAACACACACACATAACACATGCCATCTAGCACAGTATGGCCTTGGCTTACGCGTCTTTAGGTTGGTGTCCCTGTACGTTCCGTTGAGAATGGCCAGCTCCATAAGCTGCATCTTCTTCAGATTGTCCTCTCCTTCAGCCTGCAACGGCAAGAACGAGCCAATGGAACAATATTGAGGGAACAGGGCCCTCACAGGCACATCGCACACAGCCAGGTTACAGGAAGCACAAACCACGTAAATAATTCAAATCAGCATTAAAAATTGATCAGGAAAATTACAGTGTAATCAAAGAAGCAAATTAAGTAGAAAAACTATGGAATATTTATGCTATTGGTTTTGGCAGAAAAATGGGAGAAATGACTGTCATTCTGTAATCTTGCTGACGAGGATTTCAGAAGAACACAAACAACAAATTGTTTTTTGTTCCCTTGTGTGCAATGAAAGGTGCAACAAGAAGCCTGCATTCATCACTCCCATCAATTAATGCAGCAGCTAAATGAAAACTCGAGCACGTTGGAGTCATTATTGTCAAATTAGAGAATAGAAATGATTCATGGAAAGCCATCAGCCAGTGAGCTTCCTCATATCCATGACAAGAGAGGCCCGGTCAGTCTCCCGGGCCCACCTAAACAGAAGCAACGCCCCCACTTGTTATGAGATGAACCAAAGGAACGTCGGCAAGGTGCAGGAAAACTCCCAGGGCTGATCTCAGCTAGCAGGACTTCATGATGAACATTGCAGAGCAGCCACAGCTGTCCTGCCTCTGCACTGCCAGAGACACTAAATGTTGGCCCCAGCAATGATGCTCCAGCAGTCAGTCTACCCACCCGTGCCAGCCCACCATCTGGGGATAGCAGCATGGCAGGAGCAGCCTGGCTGAAGATGCCCTGGCTAAAGTATTACGCTGTTCACGTCTCCTCATTGGGGGAAAGGGAACCAAACCCCAAGGCAGGACAGTGGCGTACAGGCTGAGAGAGCAGCCTGGATCAACAGCAAAGTAGTGCACCATGCAAGCAGTAGGCAACCCAAGCTTGATAGATTCACAGGTCAGGGAGCTAAAGAGGCCCTGGGGAAGGAGGAGTGGGTGTCATTTATCACAGTGCCGTGAGAGAGACCTTGGCATACTGAAGCAAACTTGTGACCGAAAGTCAGAATGTTAAACAACCCATGTGAAAACGTGAATCTGCTTCAGGTTACGGGTGTCAGCTAAGAACATGTGACAAAGCATGTTGCTAGGGTCCTGTACCTGGCCTTTCAGGACACCCAGCTTGGAGAGAGGACCTGAGAGAAAGCCATACATCAGCGCAAGAGATTAAATGTTTCTAAAACCTGGAAACCGCAAGTCTCGAATTGCTGGTAACAGTCACGCATGCGTGACCAGTGATCTGCACTTCGCCCTCCAGCTAATATTCCTTCTTATTGCTATGTGCAGCTTTTCTGTCTCCTCCAAGAGCTTCACACTAACAAAGGCATGTGTCAGCCAGGTAAAAAGGTCAAAACCAGCGATTCAGCGCCAGCTTGAATGACTATATGTCTGCTGGTCCACAAAACTCAAAAGCACGTAGAAAAGCTTGCAGTTAACAAGAGCAGAGGGATCCTATCTAGGAGGTCCACATGCCATTCTGCAATTGAAGTAGCAATGGACATTAGGATAGGATAGGATGGTACTTTATTAATCCCTTGGGAAGGTTCCTCCGAGACATTTAGTTCCAGTACACTGACATAGTGCAAACAGATACAATAAACAGTTAACAAAAAAAACAGTTACAGTTAGGGGGAGTGGGGACAAAGACACATTGTTATACAGCTATTGGTGGAAAGGGTTATAAGTAAATGGTTATGGACGGTTGTTCGGCATGGTGTGCATGTATAAATAGAATATATATACATATGTTTATGTAATAAAATAAAATAAATACAATGATGTAGAAAGGGAGATAAGATGGCTACAGGAAGGAGGAACTGCAGACAGGATTCCAGTGAACTCGCAAGCAGTGTAGAAAGCAGCCGAGTGACACAGAGCGGGAGGGGCAGGGGCACGGCTCAGCAGCCACAGTCATAACTGGTACTTTGGCAGGGGCGTCCCCAGCAACCACGCAACAGTAAATTCCTGTGCGAACACGGGATCCATGAAGGAAAAACAAGCACCCCGCCCCAGCACTTGGGAGTGAGCGAAATTCCACAGAAGGAAATGCAGACAGGAAGTGCAGATGCTTCGTGGACCACAGCGGGAAAACCGCTCTGCCTCTCATTCCCGTAATAGCCCCTGTGCCTCCAGCCCCCCCGAGCGAACAGGGCAAACCCTGACAGGCAGGCAGGCCTCTTGCTTTACACACACAGGTCAGTGACAGCAGATGTGGTCCCAGATCCCCAGCAAGCATTTTCTTCTGGGATTTCAACTGTCAGTCATCTCAGTAAGGCAGCCAAACGAGTCCCATTATTGTGAATAGGAAAAAGGAGCCGGCCCGTCAAAGCACCCGAAAGGTGAAGAACCAGCCCGTCCGGGGCATTCACGGGAAAGAAGGCAACGGCTAAACAAAGCGAGCAAAGTCGTCAGCGGGGGGGTGCCACAGGAAGTGGCAAATGGGGCACAAGCCCCTCGTCTATCCAGAGGGCCCTCATCCCAGGACACTGGGGCTGCCTGATCCAACACAAGGTCACAGATGCCAAGTATTAACAGGGAGGGAATAACACACAGGCACTTTCCTCCGACTCCTTTGTGCGAAACACCCACATCTGGCAAAGAGTGAAAGACCGGCTGCTACAGGTCTCAGTCACTCACTGAGTGGTGAAATTTAAACATGCGAGCAAAATAAAAGCTGGCACAGTAAACAAAGTAAGAGAATGGCCAATTAGAGAGGCTCCCCTTTAAATGAGATTACAGGACTGCGCCATGGATGGGAACACTGCCTTGGGAGCAGCAGGTCCATTTATAACCTATTTATAACCTGCACCCCCAGAGAGGTGCAGTGCTGCACAATGAGCTGTAAAGGAGCTCGAGGAGTCCGAGGCCACCGCCCCAGCCGACAAGAGCCTTGCCTAACTCACAGAGAGGCATATGTGAAGGATACATTAAGAAAGTACAGATGTCTTGCTTAAAATTTATGATCAAAACAGCCCAGTACAATCCATTCATTATTAGGGGCATAACCCTAATCCTGGCATCCTTAACCGCTACCCAGGCCCAACCTTAACCATAAGTAACCAAACAAAATGCAAGACTTCTGGCATGTTTAACTGTTTGACTACAGTTACAGATTTTTTATTATTATTTTTTTTATAAAACTGAGTTTCCCTTTGTGGGGACTGAAAAAGAGAGAGTCATTGTGGGGAAATGTGGTCCCCACAATGTAAGTTACTAAAACACACAGAGACAGCATTAGTGCTTCTAAGCCCAGGGGAGTAAGGGCAGCACATTAAAAGGATTCACTCTGTGTCCCATCAGTAAAACATGCTGTAAGCTCCTATCAGACAGCTGCCTGGACAGAGCCTCCTGCTTGTATATGCAGTCTGCCCCCCCCTCATTCCCAATCCAACACCTCCATCCCCAGCAATGCATTGTTCTGTCTGCCTGATCCTTTAATGCCAACCAATGGAGCCCTGAATATCTTGAAGGGATTTGGAGGAGCCGATTTAGGGAGTTTAAATACTGCTGGATTTGAATCTGATTCCAAGTCCTGTGTCGAGGCGATTCAGGGGCATTTTTGGCTGATTGGGCCCGTCCCCAGCCATGCATTCACAGCAGCTGAAGATGAATGGAAATGCACAAAAAAAAAAGTCAAGAAGCAAGCTGCACATTAAAATGCGACTGCACAGGGAATTTGCCCCCACCCTGAGATTAAAATCGTGGAAACAATTACAAACTGGGAAAGATGGACAAACACTTGGCAGGTTGATCACCTATTTCACCTCAAGAGCCCTTAGATGATCCAATCAGATGCTGCATTCTGTCCCTCAGTCACGTCTAAAGGGAAAGAACGACCGGGCTCTCAGCTGCTGCACCTAGGCTGTGGAAGTCTTCCACCAGATTTGCTCCCACTGCTGGAAATTTTAAACCTCATCTTTAAACATTTTTGCAAGCATTTGAATAGGCCTGTCGCTGATCGTGGCTGAAATTTTAATTAATTCGTTGTAATTTCATTAACATTAATTATTCAAGACTATTGTGTTTCGTGGCAGTCTGTACAGCGCTTTGGTCAACTGTTGTTGTTTTAAATGTGGCTTATAAATAAACCGACTTGACAAAAAGAGCAGAGGAGGATTCAGAGCACTCACAAGTGGTAAAGCCAAGAGTGTTTCAGAAGACAGCACAGGCAACAGACAGAGGCGCTCAGGAGAGGCACGGGGACCTGGCAGACATGCAGGACAGCCCAGGCCTGTGCCAGTACAAGGCACAGAGGCTTTGAGGGGGCTGTGCCGCTGCCAGTAGAGAGAAGCATCCTGCACAGGACACAATTTAATGGCAGTTGAGGGCTGCTCTAAACGCTGAGATGTGTACAGCTGTCCCACAGAAACTCAGAGGGGAAAGATGAAAGCCCCTTCTCCTTCCCCAGAAGGGCAACAGGGCGTTCCCATCCACCCTAGCCAGGTCCAGCAGTCTGTGGATAATTACCACTGTACCCCAACTCCACTGCTGCATTATGGGAAGGGAGGGTACCAACTCCTTATTTATTCTCTTCCAAATAAAAGGATTAAGGAGGTTCAAAGCCAGGCGAAATTCTTCACTCCAGTGCCAAAGTGGCTGGATGTGATCCGGCTTCTCTGGGACATGACAGACCAGCTATACATCACACCCAGCCAGGGGGCGCTCTGGGAAGCTGGCCGATTAACTGGGTCATGTTAACTTCATCACCTCCATTTGGCTTTTAAGAGCACAGGCCACACACTTTGTGGGCCTGCAGGCAGGAGGCAGAGCTGCTTTGAGAGCACCTTTATCTGACAGCCGTGATTAGTGCAACACAGTCCCTCTTCCTAAATGATGCATTAATGTTGTAAAACTCACACGAGAGCAAGATGAACTCCAGCAGCAGAGAGGATATTCATTTAGCTGAGCTTTACTGGAGCCGGGCGCAATTAAGTGAGACACTCAGGCAGCGAAAAGTCCTGCGGACACCAAACAGCCCTAATGAGGCTTGCTGGCGGTGGCCACAGCAGCAGCGCGCTCCCCATCTCAGCCACACCGGCACCGCGTCCTCCGTGACCCCTGCGATCTGCTATAAGCATCGGCTCACCCAACTGCAGGCAGCTTGATACTGTGACCATTTAGCAGCATTTTGCGACCATCTTCTGGAGACAGTTATCACTCGTGTTATCACTAGACACGACCCTGCGACTTGTCATTTGTTCTCTTTTTAAACCATCACCGTACATGACATGAGACACCAGCGAGGACCTGATTGGCTGTTAACCCCAATAGCTCCAGGGACTGGCTGACCTGCTCTATGCTTCTCTCCTGTATGTTGCTTTGGACAAATGCCCCTGTTAAATAAATAAACGTAAACGTGACAGGCTGCCACCATTTTAAGGGATCCTTTTACTATTTTCATTCACAAAGGTAGGCTGAAGTCTTTATATATAACAGGCACATCTCCCATAAGTGAGTGCTTCAAAGGCTCTTAGCGACATATAAACACGGAATCGGTACCCAAGCAAGAGTGCATGCGCATACCAACCCTGTATGCTGCAGCTCCTTCTGCAGGAAGGTGAGAACGCACTGCATTGAATCTGAGACACACGCGTGGCTGGGAACAGCCAGATGGTCTGTTGTACTCATTTGTCATGCCAGGGCTGCTGGGAGGCGAGAATGATTAGAGTCCACATGGGAAAGGTGTAGCGATCCGTTATCGATCTGAGCAACTACGGAGCCCCAAGCAGGTCTTACGAGAGCTTCCTGTCCATCCGTCTGGACCTGGCACAGCCCCCAGACTCAACCCAACACGTGTGATACACCCCTCTTGGGGCCATCTGTCTGACAGAGTGCCTGTTCCTTGCTGGCATAAAGGGGAGGGAGAGAACGAGAGCGAGAGAGATAACATGCACAGCTCCTAGTAAGTGAGTTGGCAATAATAAGAGCATTAGGGTTTCAACGTGCAAAAGCCATTACGGCCCCAGTGACACACGCTATGGACTTAGGGCCGTCATCATCCGCATCTGTGTGAGAGATCCTGGCACAGATAATCAGGGAAAGGCTTGTTAGCTGCCAGGGAGGCACAGGGAAAAAAAGGCTCCCGGCGTGAATCAAATGGAAAACAAAGTACGGAAGCCCTCTAAAGCATACCGCTGCTCCTGGGCAGGACACGCCGTACCACTATGCCCCACAGTGCTGGTAGCTCAGGAGCGGGAGCCAGACAGGAACTGCGTCTCATTAACCACAATGGAGAAGCAAACAGCATGGAAACAGGGATGAATGCAGGATGAACTCAACAAAGATCCTTTCACCAATGCTAAAATGCTGCAGGAGTCAAAATCTAAACGGTTTAATGCAACCTTAAGGGCTTATGAGATGAGCATCCTACTCACCATACATCCAAACATGCTCCGAAGCTCACACCACCGAAATACACCTGCCTTACACACCCACATCGTGACCCCTGAAGACCTAGCACCTAGCAGCCTCCTATTACCATTGTGCTGGGAGGCATGCAGCAGCAACAGCAGCGCAGCACCACTATACGTGACATCAAACCAATGCCTCCTGGAGTCAACCTCGACTGCACCACTGCCCAATGGCCTTCACCTGCCTGGATGGTTGGTGTCCTCCTGGGGGTGGGAAAACTACCACCTTATTCTCCTCCTTGGGACTTTAACATCCACGAACCACTCAATTAATCGTGTGAGCAGGCAATCAACTAATCAGTTGATTCAATCAATTTTGGTTACCAAGATTGGAAAATACTGCAGTTTACAATATTACCACTTTAAAACTTTAAAACCGTTCATAAAAGTTCACCCAATTTGCTACACTGCTTGTATTTGCGTTTGTTGGAATCCATCTCTCTGCTGCTCTGGTAGAATATCATTGTTGAATGCATGCACTGACCACAACCATGTGCGTCCATGGACAAATGGAGTATGTGCACTAGTCTAAATGCACAACAAGACAGACAGTAACGGCATGCAGAAAACTGAAGTATGGACTGGACTTAATGCAACAATATTAATGTTGCTAGGTCATCATGTCATTACACACAATTTACACAGCAAATTGCAAAAATGACTAAAGTCGTTGTTGGCTATTTTTATTACCATTATCATCATTGTTATTGATTAGCTGTTGCAGCCCTAGCTTGGGAAAGAACTTCCTTGCACAGGGACAGTTCCAGGGAATAGAGGCACTGCCAGGCCCTTAACTGAAACTGCTGCTATTCCATTGTACTCTGAACCCAATTCATCTTACCACACTGACATTCAAATGACTCTTCTCCAGAGTCTTCTTTGGAACTACTGAAAAGCAGGACTGCTCCTGGAGGGCCTGAGGTTCAGGTCAGGGCAGGGAAGTACTGGCTGATGAACTGACAAAGGAACAGAAAAGGGCTTGTGGGTTCCTATGAATGCTAGACCTTAAACGCTCTGTGTCAATACAACAAGCTTCACTGGCTGAATTGAAGCAAGAATCCCAAAACCACTGCTACAGGGTCATGTCCAGAACCTTACCTTGTGTGGGGAATCAGCACCAGGAAAATTAAACAATCAAATACATTCTAGTAGCATAGCACAGAACCCAATCCCGAATGTGGATGGTCAAACACCCTGATTATGCTATACATTGCCACTAAACCAAGCAACGTACAGCGTAAATCAGGGGATCACCAAAGGAAAGGTTTGAAAAGCAGCAGAGGCAGAGACACTAGGGTCAATTGGGAAGACCCTAGGAGAAGCTTTACAAAGATGAAACAGGTTCTTCTTAGCAGTAATTATGTATGACAAAGTATGATCAAAGGACAGGAAAGGCAAAGAGGGGGATGATTCTACTGTCAATGCATACAGTGTTAAACAACAATCAATACAAATTTGGGGGTACAGTAAAATGAAACATTGTGTCCCACCCAAAAAAAAAAAAAACAGGGCTGAGTGGGCATCACATGTCTTGGTTGCTGTATAGTTTGGGGATGTGCACCTGATCCTAGCAATGGGTGACAGGTGGCTGAGGTGGCAACTGGCCCGAGGTTTAACTGATTGTCAGGGTCCAGTACCCAAACGACTCAGGGTCCAAGTGAAGGGCTTTTGGTGTAGCTGTGAGAAAGACACTGCTACCAGACAAGAGCAAAGGGCTGGCTGAGTGTTTGCACCAGTGTTGCTGTTCCAGGTTAGCGCCATTCTGCCCTGTGCTGCAGGGGTTTTGCCCTCAGCACAGTATTTTGGCTATGCCCAACACTCTGCTAGTATCCTGATGCATCCTCCAGATGTCTTCTTTCCCAAGACGCTTAGCTCTCTGCCATGTCCTGCTTCTCCGAAATGCCATGCAGTCATGGTGCTACTGCATTTCCCAAACTAACTTGGTTCCTATAGATTAATATAACTCACATTACACATTTAACCTCCAGTTTCCATTTCTATCCATTAACATTCCAGTGGGTGATCACAAAGCAGGCCTGCAGACCCATGTAAGCATAACTTGTCAGTTTCATACACACTGTCCATCTCTTACACCATTTCCAACCACTCCTGATTAAGCATAAGTTGCTTAATTAAACACACAATTCAGGTGACAGACTCCAGCAGTCTTCCTTTCAGAGTACATACATGCTGACGTCCCTTCAAAAACCCTCATTACCATTCTTGCTGACACACAAACGGGTTGCTTAACGAATATTTCTCAAGCCAGCTTTCCTGCTAAAGCTTCTGTGGCAATTAATACATTCAGGGGGCGACTACACTTAATGCAAATATATTAGTGAATTAGTGAGCGGGGCCAAGTCACAGGACCGGGATGCTACCGCAACCAGCAGCTGGGCGCATCGTGGCACCGCAGGGGCTCCTGTGTGTGCACGAGCACCATTCCCAAGATACAAGAACGACCTGCTACAGTCAGACTTAAGTTATAATTACTTTAACGACTTCATTTAGCCGTTATGAAGTGATGAAGAGGAATGCAGGTTACGAAATGCCAAGCAGACAGCATGAGGGAGCGCAGGGCGCTGCAGAAACTGTAGCAATGAAACCACAGGAGTGTCGCAGTCAGACCTGGCTCATGTCAGCCTCCAGATTTAACAGTAAATCTGAGGGACTGTGGGAAACTAAAGGCTTCGGGGAAGAGTGAGACCCTACAGAGGAGGAGCAGACTTAAGCGTGCAAATGTCATTTACAGTCAATGATCAGAGCTTCATATGCAAGATAGGCAGAATCAACAAGTCCAGCCTGTACTAACCATGCCCAGAAATAAGGACCCAGAGACAGACAACCAACCAAGGGGGAGGACAGGGGCAAATATTCATTTCAGAAGCAAAAAGTAATAAATAAGGGTGGCCCCATTTGCCTTGTGGTAGATTTAATAAGAGAATTTCACGCACCCAAATGGAGAGAAGATGCCCATCATTAAACACACTGTATCCACGCGATAGTGATGCATCCCTGCTTAATCCAATTAATTTTAGCATGACATTAGCAGCCTGTCTCCCATCCACAGAGCAAAGGGGGATGCGGGAAGCGGCCCGAGACTGGCAGGCCTCCGCTCACAGGCACGATGCATCAGAAGAGAGCCTGCTAGTGATGACACAACACCTAGCAAATCAACACCGGTGCTCAATAAAGCCAAACAGGGTATCACAGAGGATCGAACCACAGAGGTCAGAAGTGAACTGAAGCCAGCTGCCTCGTGATAGCTGCTGTACATGCTCCACAATATGTGATAGCTGATATGGCTTTCCTGACCACACCACCTTAACCAGTGTTGGTGCATAGCTTACACCTCTTAAACAATGACAGGGCATCAACGGAGGCTAGCAAGGTGCCGATTAAGCCGTATTGTGGAGGGCGGGCACCCCAGTGAAGGCTTGCGCTGGGTGACTAAGCCCAAACAAAGCAGATTTAAATCAGAAATAATAGGTTGGCCAGGTTTCAATCAACCCTAATTTGCTTGAAGTAAAAGCTAGGAGGAAAGATTCTCTCCAGGCTGTAGCCATGGCAATCAGAGAAAGTTTCATGTGCAAGCTCAGAAACCTGAAGTGCAATTTTAATCATCGACGCTGTCCAAATCAGCCATGCAATCAGCATGGTGAGGAGGAGTGACCTCACCCCAGGCAGCCCTGATCTGAGTGTGTGCCTCCTACCAGGCCACATGGCAGCGCAGCCTCGCTCTGCGTAACCTCATTAAAATGGTCACATACAGAGGCACATGCCTGCTTCTGGGCTCCTGCTTCAGTGCAGCGCAGAACGACAGGGAACTGCCTGGGGTGGGCCTTGAAATAAAGCTGATTATGGACAACCTGGAGCAATTTGGCCAGGGTTCGGAAGGTCAGCCGCGTACTTCCGTGCCTCCTCACGCAGAAAGCGGTAGACACAGCTGTCAAGCCAGTCTGTTCACCACAGGGAACTCCACAAGGCCACCTCAGGTATCCATCGGCGAAGGCCACCAGTGTGGCCGGAACCTTGTCTGATGTCTGCAGTTACTCGACTCAAGGCCACCGACAAACACACACAAAAAACAGGACTCACCGCGGGCACCAGCAGCTTCTTCACTTCCTCCACTGCCCGCCTCATCTTGATTTCTGCCCGTGCCTGTGTGTCCTCCACAGTGATCAGCACATGCAGGTCTTCGTTTAGGTGCTCCCAGTTGGGTTTACCACGATTCTGTTCCTCCTGCAACAGTTGGGGGGGGGGGGGGGGGGGGGCAAAAAAATGGGTTGGCAAAGGGGGGAAAAACCCAAAAATAAAAAAATAGGAAAAAAAAAAAGAAAAAATTTTAGTAATTTTGGTT
>JAODKM010000025.1:19038865-19062732 GCA_026780845.1 Petrocephalus sullivani
GGGGGGGGGGGGAGGTGGGGGGGGGGGGGGGGGTGGGGGGGTCGCGCGGGAGAAGCTGCTTGCTTACTTAGTCTGTTGGAAGCTCTCATCTAAAACCATGTAAACCTTTCAGGTGTATAAGACTAAAATCAGGGAATTTATGCCTAAAAATCGTTTGTCAACCGTAGGTAAAGAACCCATCTTAGGTTTAACATTCGCATTTACATCTTGTGGTCATGGTGACATAGTGACCACTAGATAGTGCCATCTACACACTTCTTTGCCTGGGAAAGTCTACATAAACAGTAGCAAATGTCAGGAAAATTATTGTGTAAAGGCTTTGATCTATCTGCCCTGCAATACTGCCAGATTTTTAGAAAACAAAATGATGAATTACAATGACAACAATGCAGTGAACACAAAGGTGAGATCTGTCAAAGAGCTCTGACTGAGGGAAGGAGCACAAGGGTCAAAAGGGATCTTGCACTTGAAGTGGAACCTGAACCACGAACGCTCATTCACACACAGAACTGAGCTATGGAACACTTTTCAATTCAGTTCTTCACCATTAGCAAACAAAATGAATGTAAAAATGTTTTCCTTTAGCTCATCTTCAGATGTGCCCAGAGTGTCCTTCAGTGCTGGGTTCTCCTTCTTTAAAAGCCTTAGAGAGATTAGAGACCAACCCCTTCCCTGTTTTATCTTCATTTCCCCAAACTGCTGCAAATAAGCAAACCCGCAGCCATAGCACACTAGTGCAGAGTTGAGCTTACTGTGACATTAAAGGCCCTCAGTTTACCCTTGTTATCGGCAGTGAACAGACACAGGATGGGGTGGGGGGCTGCTAGAATGTCCTGTACTGCCCAGCCCTGTACATTTCCCAACAGGATGGGTGACCACAATTCCAAGATTTCATGGAAAGGAACATAGGCTCAGTGCTAACTGCTAACAGTTAACCTTCTGGCTAGTCAGGCTGACAGTGAATAAAACTACTTCTTGACTCAGTGCTGGCCACACCTCCATAAGAACACGCAAAAACCAAGAGAGAGCAGACGAGAGATAAAAATGAGAGAATTTGGGGTTCTTCCCATAGATGACAAGCGTAAACAAATGGCAGTGATTTTATGGCATACATTGACTATTTATTTAGTTGACAATTATCCAAATTGGCATACAATAGAGAAGGCAGGATAAGATGGTTCCTGGAGCAATTGGAGATTTAGGGTCTCTCTCAGGGGCCCAAAGCTAAAAACACTCTGCTGACCCTGGGATTCAAACCAACAACCTTCTGGGCATAGGCACAGCATGTTAATCCACTGAGCTACAGACATAGGTGTACAGGCTTGAGGTAGGGATGTTATCCTTGGAATCAGCTATGATCTAGCCCACTGGCTAGGCCTTTACTTTACACTGAATAGACTGCAGACACCTGCATTCAGACTAGCGTTTACCATGCCCAATAAAAGGTCAGCCCCCCCATGGGCCACACCCACTTAAAAGACCCCTCTCACCACAACACAGTACGCATGGTTTCTTTTAATCCTTGATCCGAAACTGTTTCTGAGCCAAACAAACCCAGCAGAAAGGTCCATGCACCAGCACAAGACTACTCAACGAAGGACATGGGGAATCCTTCACTGTACTCCAAACATAGACCAACTAATATATAGTGCCCCCCCAGATGCTTTTAAGCCGTTACTCTACTATAGTAATCTTCTTCCAGTTCCAGCACCAATTACACTGCACAGATGCAGTTTGCTGTGACCCACAGCCTGACTTCAGCACTCACACAGTACACATTCAGAGCAAAGCAGTCATGCATCAGGTGTATTTCACTCTGACACGCATCGATGCAGCAGGCTCGGGGGGGGGCCTGAATAGCTGCTCCTCCACCACAGAACGCCGGCGATCAAAGCGGCGGGAATGAGGAGTGATACGGCCGTCATGTTCAGTAGCCATCTGCGGCTCTGGCTGTCGCCTCCGCTGCTCGCGATGCCTTTCATCCACCGTCAGAGAACGACATCCCCTCCCAGGCCCACCACCCTTGCAGCAGGGCAGGAGGCTCATGCTGCAGCAGTGACAACTGATTCGTACCCCATCTCATGTCAAAAAGGAAAGACTCTTAGGTGGGGGGAAGAGGGAGAGAGAGGGAATCTTCTCTTCTCTGAAAAAAAATTCAATTGCCATAAGTGAAAACAAACACAGCATATCTTCCTTGCCTGTCTGTCCCAAACTTAGCTGTTGGTACAGGCCCAGTGCCATCCAACAAAAACACACAAAGGCTTCTCCCAGACAGGCCCCTGCTGTGTGAAGCAGCCTGCTATTCCTAGGGCTTAAGTGGGATATCCTCACAGAGGTCGAGTTCTGTCAGCATGTGATCATAAAGACATCAAACTCAAATTCAATTAAAGAAAGAATCCCCTTCCCTCCTTACAAGTAGTCAATGAGTGAGCTCACAAATAACCAATTCCAGGTACTACGAAATTTCTGAAGGACAATCACCAGTCCATTAATAATGCAGGCTCAAATCACGTGGGAGGGATCCTCACCAAACCTTGTTCAAGCGGCACTCTATACCTACCCACAGCCAGCAAGACAGCAGCCTGTTCCACTGCAGATTACAGGCCATGAGAGAGACTTTGATCTGAATTGTAAACTCACGATAGCTTGGAAGGAGAAGAAAAGAAAAAAAAAGGTGAAGGGGGTTTGTTTTTCCTCTCACTTGAGCCCTTTCCAAATCTGCATACAAACTCTAGCTTGGGAATTGCTTGTTTAAATGAAGCTGCTATGATATGGGGTGCTCAAAAGTCATCCATAATTACTAGAAGAACTACACTAATTTTTCGTTCCAGTGTCATTTTCTTAACATTAAAAGTAAAAACACCACCTTGAACCATTTGGGGCAGCCTTTTCCCAAGTTCCAGAACTGGCAAGAGCAGAACGATGCAGTGCTGGGCGTGGTAGCAGGTGCCCACCCAGAAAGGCAGTCACATTTTGCAGAGTGGGCCAGAGAGACCGCCACCTGTTCAAGTGCTCAGGCATCACGAAGCCCAGAAGGTGCCAACAACACACAGAGCCAGGCATGATGACACTAACAAAGGCAGACGCGGCGGCGCGTCCCTGCACGCTGCCTCGCTGCAGCGCAAGCTGCTTGACTGCAGCCAAACATTATTGGCAAAGAGTGTGTGTTCAGACAGACCAGCTGCAATGGATGCTTCCCAGAAGAAAAGCACACTATCCACTGCTTACATTAACATCACTCTCTCAGAAGAGGTGCCAATCCGGCAGGACACACACACACGTACACACAACTCGACTAGTATCTCAGCTAGCTTGGCTCTGAGGCGTGCCCTGATCACCACCAAAAAGCAGAATTTCTTCAGTCTCACTGAAGTGAAATAAGCAGGGCTTTGGGACAGGGATCACATATTTAGCTAACAAGCCATTTTTTTTAAACATGCTGCACCCACGGAAGTTCAGAAATGTTCAACTGGGCTGCGTCTCTTGACTACAAAAGAGGCTAATTACGAAGCCCACTTTAAATCATATTTCCTTGGGTGAGGGCACATTGACAGCTGTTGGTACATTCCTCAGTAAGGCATGTGATCGGGTCTAGCACAGCACAGTAATGCAGAACTAGAACCATTATTTTGGCTAAAAGCACCCAGAGAAGGAGGTGTGGTAGTAATTAGAGAACAGCAAAGTAGAACTCATCTGTACCAAATTTTCAGTGCCACTCGCTGTGACATTGTTCCACGCCACGGGTTCTGGAATTTCAATGAAAGAATGCACTTACACAACAGGTATGTTTCAGGCTCAGCAGCAAATCCGGCATGCATCAGGGTCACACAGAAAAACCATCATCTATATCTGAAGACAAGAAGA
The DNA here is from genome assembly GCA_026780845.1 of Petrocephalus sullivani. Classification (NCBI taxonomy): domain Eukaryota; kingdom Metazoa; phylum Chordata; class Actinopteri; order Osteoglossiformes; family Mormyridae; genus Petrocephalus; species Petrocephalus sullivani. Next base: position 19,042,730 of record JAODKM010000025.1, read on the forward strand.
AATGCAATCGGACAGAAGGGCTGACAAAGACTGTCATCCCACTCTACACCTTGGTGCTAAAGGGAGTGAATCCAGGTTGATGAAGGGTGTGTATGTTAAAGGAGTGAACGTTATAACAAAGCACACCATACTCCTTGAGGGGAGGGCCTTGACAACACAAAAAGGGAAACCCTCGCATCCACCCCTCTCAAACAGGTTTTATTAAAATATGACTAACCCATCTGGCTCTACAGTCTAAATACAAGTACTTAATGCCAGTACCTGACACACCCATACAATTAATTAATATCACAAAGCAATTAAGGGCTGAGAGCAAAACCAGTACATTGGGCCTTTCTAGTGTAGTGCAAGTTGTCATGGCTCATGAAGGGGGGCTTTGACACCCACCAGGACAGAAAGAGTGGAAGGAAGCTTCCCAGCAGGAGGAAGAGATCCCGAAGGAGAGCTACCGAATACTTAATGGTAAACTAAATGTCCTCCCTGTGAAAAGTGAGTTTGGGGGAAGAAAAAAAAAAAAACAACAAGGAAAACGAAGAGATATTGATTGGCTGTCTGCCCACGGCTCACAATCTGAATGACACTTGAATGGGGGGTTTAGTAGGACAGCGTCCGGGCAGCTTCTGCTTAGCGTCATGCGTTTGCATGTTTACTCTGAGCAGAGATTAGCAGCTGACAGAAAGCAGGGGTGTCCACTTACGGCAACAATGCTTAGCGAACAGCCCAGCTTACTCCCCGCTGTTCTCATTCATGTACAATAAATCACATGGCACTGGAGCTTAAATGCTTGCATTTCCCATTTCACTACACTCAGGGGCTAATTCCAACATTCCCTTTCCACAGTCATTAAAAACACATAGGCATTCTGACCTTAAACTAGCTAATTCGCTAGTGGGGGAGCCAGCTCATTCATGGCCAGACCTCTTATCACACACATTACCATGTGCAGAAAGAAGCGGTGTGTGTGTAAATGTGCACATGGATTCCCACCTAATCTCCAACACACATACGCCAACACCACCCCCATCCCTGAAAGACACATAGCCAGACAGACCCGGAAAGCAGAGATGTGGCAGAGTTCAGGCCTGGGGAGTATTTATCTTGATGGAGAGCCGGGAATTTTATTTACGGCGGCAGCGGCTTGCTGCTGAGTGCAGCCGGCCTTTATCAGCTCTGTCAGGAAAACGCATTTCACGCACTGCTGCCCCAGCGTGCCCGGTTTGCACACCCTTCTGCCGCCCGCCGGATTAGGGAGAGAAACGCTTCCCTGGGGAAGAGGGGCTTGCAGCTGTTAGCTGGCCCACCTTGAGCACAGGCATGCAGCTCGCTACCACTCCAGTCCCCTTTTTTGCTCACCACCCCGCTAACCTTGACATAACCCAGTGCTTACAGCGTCATGACTGCATGCCAAACTGAGTATAAGAACAACCATGGTGCAGTGAGGGCAAAGTGTGAGCAACAGCTTTTTTATGCTGTGAATATTTATGGATTGGAACTTTTCTGGCCTCCACCAAGAAGAATTGCCATAGTCAACCTCTGCATTTCACAGTGGGTAAATGAGTATGAAAGTCACTGAAAAGGTTACTTTAGCCCCAAGAAAGCTATAACAGCTTTGAATGATAACCCCATATTCTGAAGCCACTGCCAACCACAATGGCACTCAAAGATTAAAATCGGCACTTTAGAGGGTGATTACCCACAATCCCACACTCAGACAAGTAACCACTACCTGCAAAGTGATGAAGTTAAATGAGCAGGATGAGGTTCACACGCTGGTTGGAGCCCATTACCCAGAGCCGGTTAATAAGAGCGCCTACGGATTGGTCAAAGACATGTGTGGTTTCTAGGGATGCTGTATGCTGTGTGAGTGCATTCTTTCATTGAAATTCCAGAACCCGTGTCATGGAACAATGTCACAGCAATTTTCTTGGCCGGTCCCGATTTTTCTGAGACCGATTCTTTTCCTGAAACTATAAAATTCTCTTTACTGCAAAACTTTATTTTCATAAGATCTTATTAAACTTTACACAATTAAACATAACTAAGCTAATAGAAATGAGCCCAGATACAAAAGTTTAATATAATCTTTCAAATAACAGGCGCAGTAAGTAAAAAAAAAAAAAAATGCACCTTTATCTTTGCAACATAGTATAACCGAAATGCCACTACTTATGCATTATGCATTAATGGCAAGTTCCTCTTCACACACAGAACTGGATTCGGCTGTAAAACTGAATACTGCTTTGGGATCCGCTTTTAGCAGGATAAGTGTGAGACATGAACCTAGATTAAACAACTCCGGTAGCTGGGCGTCCAAAAAGTAACGCATACTCGGTATTCTGTATTTTGGGCTGAGAGAATTTATCATATTCATGAAGCTTACTATGGAAAACGGCTGGTCATTCGGTCCCATGAATTACTTAAGTTTCCTTGTAATTCCTTTGCTCCTTTCACTGCTTATACCAACGAAAAATAGGAGGGACTCCAGGCTTGTAGATCGCTCCGAACATGCTCTGCAGGGTTAAAATGTAGCAGCTTTCACTTTGCTAGCTTCTTCAAACTGAGCGTGTGTAACGCAGCGGGGTGCTGCCTTATGCCGATGTTGGTTGGCCTGCTGGTTAAATATAGGAGTGACCTGCTTGTCAACTCAAACTGTCCAGTTTTATTCCTGACAATTACAGAAAAACACATTCACCGCTGATATACATTGGGAGTAAACGGACACCTCTGCTCCTTCCATGCCTTTGGGCAACTGAAAGACGTCATTAGCAGGAGGGGGAAATAATATAATGGGACAACAATCAGCCTTACAGCCAGGTATCAAAATCAAAGAGTTTCAGATAGATCTATGGGTAATTATATAGGATAAAAGCGGATGCACATTCACGCCGTGTCACATGTTCACTGAGGTTATGAGTTTCTAATAAATTTGTTGTGTTAAATCTCTTTGCCTTGGTTCCCCCATGGTGTACTAGGACCTTGCACTTATCACAGATAGCACATTTTTTTAGAAAATACAGACATTTTTGCGCGTCTGCAAGTGCGCGCACAAGTGGGATGTGGCTGTCCACGCGGCAGTGCTTATGACGTATCGTGCACGTGTAAGATCGGTTTGAATCGGAAATACGCATGACTGATTGGCCGATCACCGATCAGGCTGAAAATCGGCCAATTCCGATCGCTGCCCGATCGATTGGTGCATCCCTAGTGGTTTCCGGTCCAGCATGAACTACTGATGTTGAATGACATGAGGTATGGAGTCCAGATTATAGTTAGGTGAAGATGCAGAAACATGTCTGTGGCAGAAGGTAAACATGAGTGCAAGAGACGGAATAAGAACATACGTCAGGATACTCTTTCACAGGCACAAAGAGCTTCTCCTGCAGGTGTACAATGGGGCCCGCAGGTTCCGGTAGCTCCAGGGGGTGTTTCTCCACTAGGCCATTCACAGAGTCGCTGTACATGTCTTTCCGTACTCTGGTGATCTCTGGAACAAAGGAAAAGGCCATTTTGTAAACAAATGTCAGGGGAAAACATATTCAGCAGTATTTGGGTTGGTGGTGGGTGTCCAGTTAGCTCAACTAGTTCACCTGAGTTTATGATGATAATCAGTTGCCCAAAGGCCCAACTCAGAGTAGTTACTCAGACTTGGGTAAGCAAGTTACCAGACAACTACCTGCTTTGAACTGCTTCTTTTGGAGGTTAAGAGAAGGATGTGGAGAAAGGAAGAAAGACTACACTTGAACAAGCCAAAATTTTTCCCCACAATGAAGTATGGCTGCAGCTGCCACGCTGTCAGGGGAGACCAAAAGACCAATGGGTGGGCCTCCAACAGTCCCAAGAACAAACAAAGATGAATTTGCTGACGGAACAGGAGGAAATGGTCACATTTTTACTCCCAAGGCTGTCCGGGCAGAGGGCTCCCCCACTGGCCAGTCCCAGGCCATACGTGGCTTACGTCCCACCCCAAACTGGGTCACACACCAGACAAGATATGAGGGTCACTGAGGACGTGCCCAATACAGTATGTAGGCACATGAGATGAGGAGGATTATAGGACTTGCTGATGAAGAGCAAGTCTGATTCCAGTTCTACAGCTACAGGGATGCCTGGAAAACTGACAATCACCCAACTGCAAGATTTTCACTGCAAAAACCTTTGCTTTCCTACTCTCCTTTCCCTTTTTAATTCCCTCTCTCTCCTGAAATGTCACATTAACATAAAGTGGCAGAAGAAGGCCGTCCGCCAAAATGCGCAGAGCTTGACAACCCCTAATTTCAGCTCTGCAGCACTACTGAGAAAGCCCCTGTAAATGCTCAGCCTTGCTGAAAAGATTACCTGCTGCCATCTCATCCTCTGAAAGCCTTTGTCTCAGCCCAGTCTAGTCAGTATGCCTCTCAAGGGCAAAGTAGCACATCACAACAAAGACCACAGAAACCACTGAAGTAAGCAGAGGAAGCCCTTAATTGTGCTCACCAAAATGCCATGAAAGTTCAAGCTTTCGTAAAGTCACACCAAAAAGCAGAGCCATAAGGCAGAGCGGCAAGTGTCTTTAGTGCCAGATTATCACTGACCGAGATGCTTTCATACAAGGCTGCGGCATACAGGCCAGCTCTAGAGACTACGTTCAGCATTGTTTCTGACTGGATATTTGCATCCAGATACTGACAGGAAGAAAAAAAAAAAGCCTTATTTACTGAACAAAGATAGGATATTATGCAAGATCAGGATGGAAGAGAGGCCAAGGATTTGTAGCCACACTTGTTTCACAGATCGTACCTCTTCAAACAAAATGGTACCCAATCAGTACTTTGAGGCCGGTTAGGTCACCCAAAAGAAGTCACAGATGGGTAAGGATACCAGATCAGAGGTGGGCCCCAAAGGGTGCCCATCTGCAGAGTGCACAACAGACCTAAAGGCTGGGTCTCAAATTAACACGACTGCTTCACCATTTAAGACAAGTATTCCAGTAAAATTGTTCTTTACTCTGACCAGTTAATCTATATATAAGCACGCACAAACCTCATAGCTGAATAAAGTCATCATCCAAAACAAAAACAAAATGGTTATGTATTTAATAGTACAGCATTTGAACACAGCCGGTAAATTCCTGCCTAGATTTTTGGAAAGGATCCAGAAAGACTGAGACAGCAAACAGCCTGGGCGAGACTCTGGCTGTCTCCTCTTGGATACCAAGTTACAGAGTGAGCCAACTAGTACATCTACAAAACAGAACAGGATATATAAATCATAGCTGTACTAAGATTCCAAATTGAGGAGGTGGTGAAGGCTGTTGGAGATATCCAAAGTACAGAGATGCAGATAAGGAGGGGTTTAAACAGCCAGTACTAAGAAAATCAGCAGTTTTATGAGGGATTAGACTCCCCAAAGCAGCCCTAAATGAAGCCTGATTAATTGTTAATACCCATCACCAGAGAACGCACAACCTAACCGTGATTAAAAAGATCTGATGTCATGCAAATCTATGCCTCATCTACCTTTCCCTGGGTTACCCCACCCCAGATTAATACAGTGATGCTCTTTCACCTGTAGTAGATAGAAGCATCCACTTGAGATGAGTAATGGGGGGGGGGGGGGCAGAGATTCACATGCCTGTGGAGGAGTAGTGAGCAGTGACTAAAACCTCGGCACAGAAAGAATGTATCAGAACACGCATTTTCTTGCTCTGGCTGTGAACGAATGCAGAGAGAGATGACCGCTAAGCCTTTCCATTATTTACACACTGAATATCCAAAACTGTCCGCCTCAAACAGCAATGGGTGGGGGAAAAAAGATACTTCAGCAGATTTACTGCCTTGAGACACGGCAGCCATTTACAGATGAAAAACACCAGATAACACCTGAAGGTCAGACGGGGTGGTGAAGTATGCACAATGGTAGATCACCATTAAGAGACACCCGGTGTAACTGTTATGGTTTGTCACCACCGAGCGAGTATATCCGCTCAGAGACGACTTTGTGTACAAGGAAAGCCGAGAAGAAACGAGAAGAAAGTTCAGAGGATCAAAACGAGGATGTGTCTATAATAATCATCTGGCTAGAGGTCCACCGACACGGGTTTTTCTACAGCCGATGCCGATGTTTAGAAGTCAGGGTCAGCCGGATGGCCGATATATGCTGCAGATTCTTTTGGCTGATAATTGGACATTTTCCCCACTATTTGCATGGTAAACTAATAATGAAGGATAAACAAAATTGCTCAACATTTGTTGACAACTTAACATTTATACTGACTTGGAACATAAGTGTAAACAAATATAAAAACCAAATAAACCAAATTAGAGCACGTAACTAAGTGTCAGAATCAATGATGGTTTTAATACCCATCCCTAACGTTACCCGTGAGCTACAGCTGGTTGAGGGCTTACTATCATGACGCCAGTTCCCGATGGTTCTATCGGCTATTTGCATTCTCTTTCAAAGCAACACTTCATAGCAAACCAGTTAAATATATAGGTCTTTTAAAGATTAGTGGGCGGTTGCACAAAACACCTTAAGGTTTAAATTTCTCCTTAGCTGAAGGATTTATTTAAAGCCTGACGATAAATAAAACAAAACCATGATTTAAATATGTGAATAATGCCAATAACACAATGAAACATTTTGTGTCTGACAATTAAAATAAAACCCGGATTTCCACCGGTGGCAACTTGAAAGTTGCGGGAAAGTATGGGGATAAGAAGTAGGCGAGCAAAACCCGAGCAGATGGACTTATTTTTGCAATCTGTTACATTAAATGCATCAATTAATACCTTTTTCCTGTGTGTGCCTACATATTTCTGCATCAAAAATTCAAATCGATAACCAATATACTGTCTCTGTCTTTTTGCCAGTACTGGCAGTGAAACTTCAGAATAAATAATGAATTATAAACATGTCACGGGCCGTATAAAAATTATACGTCGACTGCCGGTCAAATCTATAATGCTAAATCACTTGATCATTAATTGTATACAGTCACAGAATTCACTTCTCGGGATGCGTTCATTCCCCCAATTAATGGGAAAATCTTTAACTTAAGTTGTTTTGTGCAACCCGCCCCAGAATTTAAGCTTTACCGTTTTCTCCCAGGACTCTTCCAAAAGTTCTGGCTGGGGTACTGCACAAGACAGCATGGGTCACGTGTTCCACACCAACAATAACACTGGGCTACCCGCAGACGTGCCTGCCTGTAAATCGGCATACCACACTCAGACATCGGCCGATGCAGATGCTTTTAAAAATGCCAAATATCGGCCAGATATATCGGTCGACCACTACATCTGGCCCAGCAATTCTTTCATGGCAGGGATTCCCACAGCACAGGGAAATGCACGGTAACAGCCAATCTCAGCACTCTGAATCACAACCATTACACAGTTAGACAGGGCATTACCATGGAGATCCCCCCCACTCATCATTAGATCTGTTCTGGAGAGGACACAATAACAAAAGCAGTGGTATGCCAGAGCGGAAAGATCTGATCTTATTTCAAAATAAAATACAGTTCCTACACTAGGAGCCCCATTTTCCTTGATAAAGTTCCATACACAGGGTAAAACCTAGGAGCAAAGGAAGCTAAAAGGGGGAGAAAAAAAAAAACTCAGTGCTAACCGATTTGGGGGGGGGGGTCCTGCCCTTGGCCACGCCATACTGCCCCCATATCACCCCAGGGCTTCCCGCTACACAATTAAGACAGGGTAAAAAAACCAAAAGCACAGGCTCCCCACACTCCTGGACATTTAAGGAATTCGCATGGGTATAATTTACTTCCCTGAACTCTCCAACAGCTTACAAACAGCAAGATCTTTTAAAATGAGAGAAAGAGGCTTGTTGTCATCAAACTGGAGGATATGTAGCGTTAAATTGGAAACCCTCTTAAGTGTAATTTACCAGAGTAGATTCCTGGGGAGTGTAGTTAAAATGTTTCCGCATGCAAACACATCAAGATTCTTTTCAGGAGGCACTGAACAGATGCTCCCAGAGAAAATTACAATTCTGTAAAAAGCAGTCAAGTCAGACATCAGAGACCATAGAACACACTAAATATATCCAGAACATCACTCTGGAAATGCTTCAACTTGATGGGGGTGAGTTGAATTGACAGGTAACATTTGTCTCAAATTAAGACACTTTTCTATATCAGCTATACACACACACACACACACACACACCTCACACTGACCATTTCACACATACATCACTACAGTGGTAAACTAGGCACTTCAGAGAAATTCCAGAAGTTACATGAACCAACAATATACCCACCTGTACCGAATCTCTTAAAAGCATACCAGGAAATGAGATGAGGGAAAAACAGCAGGAAAGAGACCAGGATGTTGACTGTGACTATTCATTTTACTGACCAGGACAACCCCCACAAGCAACAATGACACAATGACAGGAAGCACCCAGCTAACAGGAGGAAGGACAAAGCTAACCCCATGGTGGTAAATAAAAGGGTGTTATTTCCTGTAACTGCCTCCAAGGATACAATATTAACATGTTATCCAGTGTGCCTAAAACAACACTCAGACCATATGCAATATGTCCATGTGTGCCCACCCTTTTTTCTTAGTGATGCCTTTTGAACTCAAGCTGTTGGGATTCAATGTCTCCCTAAACGTGGCTACAAAGGCTGTAAAAGCAGACATTTATTCGTCAGGGCAGGAGGGCACCAATGATTGCAACTCTGTGCAGGTTGACAGATATGCTGATTTTATCAAGGACACAGTCATGAATTGTCATTTTTCAGCAGAAAAGGAACCTTGCAACTCACAGCATTTAAAGAAGGGATGAGAGGCTACTTATCTTATGAAGGTGAAATGGAAAGTAAAAAGAGTAAACTGCAGCCACACATTCAGCTTTAATCATGGAGAAAAAGCAGCTTTTAATGACAAGACTGGTGTGAGATCAAGGCACAACCCTCTCTGCCATCTGGGTCAGGATGCCCTGGGAGTCATTAGGCTCCTAAGCGCTGATGGGAAGCATGACCTGTCTGTGAGATTAACAAACTAAACAGGTAGCTCAAAAAAAAAAAAAAAAAAAAAAAACATCAACAAGCACACTCTGAAAGAGGAAGGAGACACACAAAGCATCCAGCTGAATAAACAGTGAAGTACATAAAAGGTATGAAATTCCCATAAATGGAGCTGAAAAGGAAAAAGGCCAAAGTTAAATTGATTAGGCAGTGGTATAGTGGGCACATGGGGCATACTGACCCTGGGCTAATGCAAGGAGACAAATTATTTATAAGCTTTTAACATCAGTGTGAGGGCTCATATGAAAGGGAGGCCAAATAAGTGACTTGGGAGAATGTGCAGAGGGAGGTCTGTTTTTCTAGATCTGGCAATCGGCACAGTGCCACTGATCAAGGGAGACATCAACTGCCAGGACCTAAACAGGGAATCCCTGCAACATGAACAGACATTACACTCCCTTAAACTTACAACAATTCAGCTTACTATGGATGTAGCGCAAGGTCAGACAATGCAGCTCACTAGACAGAAGCTAGGTTATCCTTTCTACACAAGACAACACTGCTTTAAGCTGGAGCATGGTTACAAGGCTGGGAAGCTGAACCTTTAAAACTAGAGCAATGACCCCATAGGTAAGCAAAGGTCACAATCAAAATATTTGTGAAATGCCACAAAATCATTCCTCTCAGCCAAAAAAAAGGTTTCCCTGAAGACATCAGTCTCTTGTGAGGTCAAGATTTCACTGACATGGGTTAATGTTCTTCTGCACTGTGTCCATGCCCACAAAGTTGTGGGTTCAAATCCTTTGCCCACAGGGCAATCATGTCCTAGCCTAATCCTACTCTTTGGTCCCCATCATATTAGTTTTAAGCTCTGATTTGATATAGTCCAAACCAAAGCACCCAATCATGAAGGGTGCTTTCTTTCTAAATTAACAATCTTTGGTGACCTCACCTCAGCTGCAAAAAGTCAAATCAGCCACCAGCCCCCATGCATTTCACTTGTATTATACAAATTAGCTTGCAAGTAGTTGACATTTTTAGAAAAAGCAGAACAAGCCGGAGTCAGTTTGCCAAATACAGGAAAATGTCATCATGGAAGATTCAACCTGACACCCGTTCACGTGACAATCATGTGAAATAGTTTACCACTCAAGCAACTCTGACTAGTCAGACTGCATTTCAGGTACACATAAGTACACTTCAGAAACAGAAGCAAAAGGTAGATGCTCTCAATGCCTCAATGGAGAAATGCATAGAGGAATATAACCCTTGCAGACCACAAGACTCCCTCAAGAGGATGTAGTGCATGTGGCTGTAATTACTGCTCACTTGCCCTTGCAAGTGAAGAACACACAAGCAGAGGAGCAACACCACAGGCTGCTGCCAGACAGCTGAATTATTCATCTAAAATGTATCACTTTAAACGCTATCCAAAAAATGACAGGATCACAAACTGCGGATGGTTTGATCAATCATTGCAGGGTGTTACATGGATAGCAAGGGGGAAGCTAGCATTTGAGGGTACTGAAAGTCCGACACTTCTGTTCCAATAGTCTTGACTTGCTTGTTATCTCACACCAACTGTTGGGACAAACTAAAGACTAAAATACGAAAATTCATAAGGTATTCATAATCCTTCTGCCATCTTTGTCTTCCAGACAACACTTAAAAAGGGGGTGAGGAGAACTGGCATCATTTACAGATTAGTGTAGAAAACAAAACAGAAGCAAAGGGAGACCATAAACTTCAAGCGCCTCGCATACGCCAGTTTCGGAAAGAGAAAAGGGCCTCAATGTAGACATGTATGAAGTTCTATTCCAGGCAGCTGAAAATGCAAAGCTGAAACCCAGCATTTTACTCCTGAAGAATGTTCATTTCTGCTTAGGCGGTGGGAGGCTAACAGGGCAGCTCTCAAGCAACCGATTCAATTAGTCACCAGAACACCACAAAAGACAAAAACACTTTTTATGAAAGGGGGAACAAAAAAATGCAGTGGTGTCTCTGTAAACAGGCACAAGTTGGCTTTTTAGTATAAACTGGTCACATGCAAATGGGGAGGGGCAAAGCCCCTAAAGGCTGGGGATGGAAGCAGGGCCTGCTCCAAGCCATTCTGTCAAAGCAGCTGCACTGCTGCTGCAGGCCAGCCCTCATTCCTCACAAGGGTGAGGACCACAGCTTACGCCTGATAACTTGAAAAGTAACCAAGCAGCATGTACCAATGCCTCTTGTGCTAATCGCCTGCAGTAAGAGGCCTGGATGTTAGTGCACGGTAGGGGGTGGGTGATAAAGAGACTCAAGGGTGCAGGTTGAGGTCCAGATAACAGGAGAGGCTGATGGGAGACTGCTTTATCAGTCAAGACAGGCCAGCTAGGACCCTGCCAGATACCACCTCACAGAGGGAGGAGCGTGTGCAGGCATTAGATAGCGTGGAAGCAGACACAGTAGTCTGAACCACCAATCAGGCAGGCATCTGCAGTACTGCATGACCAGTGGCTGAGATGGAAGTCTTCTGTGGAATAATGTGGTGTAAAGCTATGTCACAGCAACTTATACAGGTACCCAAGTCCTGTCAAGCTAGACATGGCCAGAAATGGGGTACCGTCATCACTAGTAGCAGCAGCAGGTCTGAAGGAGCAAAGGATAAGGTTATCTATTCAAATCCATGCACAAGACCTTCAATTCAAAGTTAACTGCTTCCTTTGTGTGATTCACAGTGACAACAAGCCTAAACATAGAAATGCCTGCTCAAACCATACGACAAGCCACAACTGGTGCTGACCTGGAGACACCACGGTTGGAAGCAATTTAAAATGCCATGGAAGGCCTGCCCCCTCCAGGTGACAATATGCACAGTGTTCCAACTGTCACAGAGCACTAGAATTGGATATACCCTTTTCACCCAGTAACAGGGGAACCAGAGACATGGTTCTCCTGAGTGACACAGTTTTCAGCTAACACACCCACATAAAAAGGGCCCAGGGCTGATCACTCCAAAAACATGAGCTGCAGTGTGAAGGAATTCAGAAGCCCATGACACAAACCTGAGAAACCTTCAGTTCAGAAGGTTACACTAAGCCCAAGCAGTAACACTTGTTCCTCATGGTGACCATAGTTGGAAGGGGGGTTTCACTGGTGGAGCAAAGGGTATCTGATTACCCCTCTCCATGGAAACAGCTGGGCACACAGAAAACACACTAAAGATGGAGGAATGCGTGTGATATGTGCAGCTGCCAGAACTATTGTGGAACAGGTGACGGCAAAGACCACCTCCTCGCCTCTCTGGGTTATGTGAGTAGAGATTATCACAGCAAGCCCTGTCTCTGCTTTTTGTGCCTCCACTCCACACCCCAGGCAGCGTCAGTCAACTGCTAATCAAGCACCAGGACTGAGGGGTCACCTTGACGCAGTACAGACATGTGTTGTATCTGCACCACTAGAATAGAAGTAACTGCTCTAGAGGTTACACCCAACTAGGGGATGAGTATCTCTTCCCAAAAGCAGGCCCAAATGTATCAGAATAAAAGGAGACCACAACAAATTTTAAATAAAAAAATGAAAAAGGCTTCTGCGTAATGGCCAATAAATGAATACCTGTAAATACAAAAAAAACAGCCCATATACACAATTTCACATATGATTAGAAGTTTTCCAGTTGAAGAATACATGCTGCTGTAAATTAACTATAAACATTCCGGTTTTAAATATTCCACTCAAATGTTTACACTAAAAATGTCTTTTAGCCAACTACTTGCATGCCAGTATTTACGGGGAAAGCTTTCATGGTTGCCGCATTCGGAGGAGACCAGACATTCGGAGGAGACCAGTCAGACACGCTCAGCTGCGGAAGGCAGGGAGCAAACAGGCACAGCCAGGGAAAAACACATAGGCACAGCTAAACCATGAAGGAATTGTGCTCTATGCAGAAGACTTAGTATGTGAAGAAAGGCCTATATTCTGGATACGCCACAAGCCAATAACAAGAATGAACAGCATAGGGTCTCAGCAAAGTTAAAAACAAACCCGCCCAAGCGATGGAAATCAAGCAGTGGGCTACACCCCACTCGAATTTTTGCTTTCAATCAGCACCAATAAAAATAAATAAATATCGGGATTACAGCAAACGGCTCCAAAACACAATGACTTCACACCACGCGGACAAATTTTATGGGACTTGGCTACGCAGATGAAAGAATCACAGAGAGCCCATGACAGACAGGAAAGAGGACAGAAGGCATCCAAACACAGGCTCCACTGCCAGCACGACCCCCACACTCTGCTCTTTCTGAGAGGGAGGGAGACAGAGGATCACATTACACAGGGTGTGAAGACACCAGTCAGATGGTCAGCATTATGACTCTGCTCAATTTTAAATACAAGTAAATGGCAGGCAGCCTTTGATATACAAAACAGCAACTGATGTGATAATTCAGTCCACTGTAAAATTTTAACCATTACTCAAACACACAGAAATGCTACTCAACAGCAGGCAAAACCTGTTTTGCAAGGCTTTTTTTTCCAGGGCTCACATCACAACTATTAAAAATTGCGTAACTTTGCACAAAAAGTGTTTCAATAATATTAGTCTTCCCTTGCCAGGTATAAGTGGCAATCATTAAAACGCCCAAATGAACACTGAGCTTTCACGTATGCAAACCTGGAGGAGTCCGACGGTTACAACTTATATTTCAAAAGGTTCATTAATAAGTGGGGATCACTTTCAGTAAAATGTCACAGCCTATGCATAGCAATCCCGAGGCCACCTTCCTACCCTTGGCATGGCTTTAGATGACTACCTTCACAAAGGGTAAGAGGAAAGCGAACCAGTATCACACCGCTGCCTGATATCCCTAAGCCACGACGTTATGGAGCGGACAGGCACGGTTTGTGTAGGAAATTCCAGCCGAAAATCAGGGGAAAGTAGCGCACTCTAGCGTCACCTACTTAATGCAATTACATAAAGCACACTCGCACTTCCCAGCTCCCCCTCGCCCCGTTATTTATAGCAAGAGAAACAGCTCAAAGTGCCGTTAAACCAGCTGCGTGAAGTATCAGGCTTTCACCACTGGCCAACGCTGTACCGCACAAAGTTTCCCACTTTTTAGCTAGCAAAAGGGCCATTTCAGGAGATTTTCTGAGACGTCATGACTGCTGTTCGGGCGCTCGATTTCGACAAGCTTATGGCAGTTTTCAGCCGCTTTTTGGGTAGCAGCGAACCACAGAAAGGATTTCTCCCCCACTGGAGCGAAGGGACACTTATTTAGCAGTCACCGGGCCGGACCCTCGCTGTTCAAAGGCAGCCGGAAACACATTCCGATACAATCCATAACCGCGTCCGTGCCGAGCCAAACACTGGCAACGCTCCGGGCGATCGCCCGCTCGGCTTAACTTTGCGCACGAAACCTTTCTGAAGGACAGAAAACAAAAAGAAAAAAAAAGAAAGAAAAAAAGTTTGGCTGACTGACAAAACCAAATTAGACGGGCCTTAGCCCAGGGGCAGTGGTAGAAAAACAGACACGTAGCGAATTTCACAAAATGAGAAAATGCGTTATAAAAGTGCGTCCCGAGCTAGTGGCCCGACCAGTACCCCAGACCGCACCGTACAACGGCAAACACCCGGCCAAAAACAGTTCCACGGAGAGGGTGGGGGCAGCACTCGGTAACAGGCTCGTCCTCTACTTAGACACCCAGGTCCGGACAACTTCCCCGCGGCCAGTTCACTGGAGAAATAAAAGTTCGCAAAGCCCCGGAACTCGGACACCGAGGTGGCCCTAAAGGCCGGCAACTTGTCTGAGAAAGCATCGGAGCGGTGCGGGGAGCGCCAGCGGCCCGGGCGACGCCGTTCCAGAAAGTGCTCACTTCGCGAAGTTGTACGTGGCTAACTGGCTAAGGGCAGCTAACTGCTAACTGGCTACGCGCCTCGAGTGAAGCGCGCCGCGGCCGGGATACCACCACCTCCCCCGCAGTCCCCACGGCGCCTCTACCTTCGTCCAGGAGCCGTTCGAGGTGCGTGAAGATGCCGCAGAGGTTCGGCAGGCTGGCCATGAGCTTCTTTTCGTTCAGAAGCTGCATGAGGTAGTCGGGACTCGGCCTCGGTCTCTCCTTCACTTCGATCTCCCCGACCATCATCTTTGCGCCAAGGTGCGAGCAGCCCAACAGAATCCTTCTTCACAAACAAAAAAAAAATGCAAAATAAATTAAAAAAAAAAACTTACTGAACAGATCCCACGTTCCCCCCACGTCGAGGTGGCCACACTTGTCCGATCCCCCCCCCAGCTAAACCGTGATTTATTTTTAATTTGCCGCTGTCTCTCGTGAGGAAAATGAAGCCGGAGCGTCTCCTCGCGACGGCTCGCTCCTCAGACCGATGGCTCTCACTCTACTCAATGCGCGCGGCGACGTCGCGAGCCTCCGCCGCCTGTGAGAGAGTATTCACCGAAAGCGTTCGGGTCACTGCCTCCCGATTGGCCAGACGCGCTTCCAACAGACACCCGAATTACCAATAGGAATAGCACAAACAAATGCTTGGGGCGGACCCGAAGTAACAATGGGTGGTACGAATTAAATGATCGACGTGCACTGTGGCCAATTGCTGGGCAGCTGCTTTAAAACTACGACTTGGCAAGGTTTCTTAAAAATACGAGGCTTGAGCTGTTGCATTAAGGGTCGAAAAAGTATATAATCAATCTGAATGTCTTTGGTGACATTTTGGTTATCAATGTCACTTAATATTGTTTGATTTTGTCCAAAATATTTTCATATTGAGCATAATATTTTCCCCCAGTAATGCTTTCTAACTAGATTCTCTGTTGGGTGAAATTTGTGTATATATCTTTTCTGATGCCAGGTTCTAAGCTATGTTCATATGGCTCGTTCCCCCTCACAGCTCTCTTGCATTTTTTCTAGTCTATTATTGGAAATTCACCCAGTCGCACTTGTACATAACTTGGATCCATGACAGCCGTCTGCTTGTTAGGTATTATCTACCCCACTTGTACGTCGCTTTGGACAATGCGTCTGCCAGATAAATAAATGTGACGTTAAACCACGTCATTTAAGCCAGGAAACAAACAAAAAAAAACACATATCAACCCCACACGGTGTTATCTAAGCTGGTGACAAATGTAATTATAAAAAAACAAATAACCAGACAACATTATATTTTAACAGTTTCTATAAACAATATGCCCAACAGAGGAATTCAGTTTCCAAATTCACTGTTCAATTCACTGTTTCCAATACAGTTTGGTCAGTGGCATACAATTACATTGCATCCAGGCTGAAAAAACTCTTCCTCAAAGAGGCTTTTATAAGTTTAAGTGTTAATTATAAGTGTCCATTATTTCCAGTGCTCTGTAAAAATCATGTGGATTTATCTTCATTTATAAACATCTAATAATGTATTCGATAAACGGTAACGTTTTATCGTCAGTTAAAAGGCAAGAATTTGTGTGATAAAAGGCAGGTAGCGTTAAAACTAACCTGCATAGATTTGTTTGACGGTACAACAGACGCACGTGTTATTCTGTGGCGATGTAGCATAAATCGAAACGGAAAGATTCCCGGTTGATTTATTGGCATTCAGCAAATAGCACTGCCAGTTCCTTCGATGTAACACGCGGTTACGATATACAGTAACGCCAACGGTCACAACAATACGAATATGTTATATACACCACTTAACCGTAACATTAAAACAATCTGCCTAATACTGTGTACGTCCCCCTCCTGCCGCCAAACAGCTCTGGCCGGCCCAGACATGGACTCCACGAGACCTCTGAAGACATTCTGTGGTATCTGGCACTAAGATGTTAGGCAGTAGATCCTGTACGTCCTGTAAGTTGGATTAGACTTGCTTGTCCAGCACATCCCCCAGATACTCGATTGGATCGAGATCCAGGGAATTTGAGAATTGCCTTTGTAAAGCACTTTGAATTGTGCCATATAAATAATCTTGCCTTGCCCTGCCAAGTCAACACCGTGAACTGGTTTTCATGTTCCTAAACTCATTCCTGAACAATTTTTATAGTGTGGCAGGACACCCATTGGGGAATGCCGTTGCCTCCAAGGGGTATACTTGGTCTGCAGCAATGTTTAGGTAGGTGGTACATGAGAAAGTCAAAAGCCAAAAAAAAGGTTGCCATTACAATTTCAATCAGCAAATACTTAAAAGCCAATGACTGGATCATTATTACAGCTCAGCAACACTATGGAGCAGTAAAGTGAAGTCAGCTGAGTACCTGAATGGCCAGGTTATCCCATCAATGGATTATTTCTTCCCTAATGGCATGGGCATATTACAGGATGAGACAAAATGTCAAAATTCACCGGGCCCGAATTGTCGAAGAGTGATTCAGGGAGCATGAGGGATCATTTTCACATGTGAATTGCCAACCACGGAATCTTGACTTTAACACCATTGAAAGTCTATGGGATGTGCCGAAAAAGACTTTACGCAGTGGTTCAGTGGCTCACCTGTCAGCAACACAAGATCTCTGTGAAAAATGAGGGCAAATCTGGATGGGAAAAAGTGCGGTGATGTTGCATAAGCATGTGGAAACAATTCATGGGCCAATGTGCACCATTATCAAAGTTAAGGGCGGCCCAACAAAATATCAAAGTGTGTGACTTTTCTTTTTTTGGCCGGGCAGTGTATAATGTGACTCCTGAACGGTGCCATTGGAACAAGGTAATCAATATTATTCACGTCACCTGTCTGTGGTTTTAATGTTATGGCTGATTGGTGTATGACTAACTGCAGCAAAATTCATTAAAATCCAGATCTGATCAAACTTTTGGAAATAATGCAAAAGTCCACACAGACAGAATTAAACTGTCCTCGGTACCATTAAATGCGAAATAATGAAACACGCAAATCTTTTGTTTTATTCATCGAGATATATGCTGACAACTTCCACACTATTCTCTAGGATGAAAGACACAGTTCAGAGTCATCGCATGCTTTGTACTCCAGACTGAAAATTGTGTTTTTGATTTTCTGCATTTAATTAGTTCAATGAATTAGCCAATGTCACAAGCCACCCAGAGATTCACAGCATTGAACGAGCCCCCAGTCGTTCAATGTTACCCTCAATTGTACCAGGAGAAGTAATACAATGCCTTGCATTTTAATTTCGCCTCCCCATATCAACAGGACTCGTCTAAGCGTGAGTTTTACCCTTGACCCAAGCTCACCTTCTTCACTCCTTCATAGGTGCGTGTGAATCTCGTCCAGTTACCCTGGGAGAGATATTCAGGAACGTCAAATCCCTCCCCTGCCTCGACACTGAACAGATCGCCTTGTCAGTCTGTCATTAGAGATTGACAGGAATTCCTCCAGATAGCGAGGCCTGTCTGGGTAGCAGCCGGCTGTGGCACTGGCCGGCGCCTTATCGCGGAAAGTGCCGAGTCCATCCGCGGCAGTGAAAACAGGCAAACCACTGAGTGCCACACTTAGGGCTTAACCCCCATTCCCACCATTTCAGGAGTATTTAACAAAGTCACCCTCACGTCTATGCTGTTTCTGTACAGGAAGAGAACAAAATCAAATAGAGCACAGGGCACAGGGACCGACACGGTGGTGAATTCCGAGAGACATTTTGACCAAAATGTAATTTATACCACGGACATGCAATTTAAAAATGGAGCCTACATATTTGTTGTCCTCAATCGTAACATTTCTCTGCAGACAGGTCTCGCCATGGACACGTTTGGCCGTGTACCGAAGGACAGGCTAATGATCCCTGATCACTTTCCACTGAGGTGTTCATCCAGGTGAAATTGTATTTTTGGGGGGGCCGAACCGTGTCCCTTCCACTTACATTTTTTATTATTTTGATGTAGGCTGGCCATATATTTACATCCGCCCATGTTTATAAGAGAAGCTGGATCTCTTACCTGTTTCTCTAAAACACGTTTAATTTTCCATGGGGTTTGTTGGTTGTTTTTAGGTTTACCTTTCAAAAGCATTCCTGAGCAAGTTCCAAAATTCTGTTATCAGAAACATTTAGCATTTATTTAAAGCATTGAATGTGCCTTTATGCTCATTTGCATCAGTGCTTATGGTAATTGGTATCCAGCTGAGCGTCTGTCAGAGTTGCGTCATGCACTGCTTTGTGCACATGGCCCTGTGACTCTTTAAGAGAGATACTAATCCCCTGCAACATCATGTTTTCATCATTTTTTAATGACACGGATTCCATTCAATAATTAATCCAATTAGCAGTGCAGTTGATAGCGGTTTAGCATGTGTCTGGCTTCTTTCATGAAGAGGACATGGGAAGGGTGCGTGAGACTGGTCACCGCAGATGAGCTCACTTCCTGTGTTGGCAGGAAGCAGGCTTTTGGAGGGGGCTGGCCATAGCAGGCTAACTGCAACCATTGTCTGTTGTATGACTAAAAAGTACAAGCCCCAATGACAAAAGCGGCCACATAACACAAAGAGCCTTTAATTCAGAAGCTGTACTAGTGATTTACACCACAGTCACAAGGGCGATGACGGGCCCTCCTCCCTGCATGGGAATGTAATCAAACGGGCTGTGCCTTCTGGGACAGTGCTTTTGAGTCCTGCACCGTGGTTTCCTGTGATGTGACCCAGAGTGCCTGGGGAGAGGCACACTGCCCTCAGACAAAGCCCCTTTGTTGTGGTTCTCCTCTTCTGTGATTCTCCAGCAGCTTTACACTGTCTGGCTGGCCTGAGCAGAGGGGGCCGCATGCAGCTCCCGGCCTGCATGCGCTCCCGCTTTCCGGCCTTTAGCGTTAATAACGACACCACTCTCTTGCCTGCAGGAGCTGGCAGTCTGTGTTTCAGCTTCCTATTTGCCCTGCTCTGCGGACCAGCTCCCGACGTGTTTCCCCTCACTGTTGGAGTTTTCCAAAGTCATTGTGTCTTTGAAACCAGGGAGAAGGAAACCATCTCACAGGCCAGAGAGCACAGGGGCAGAGAAGCACAGGGGGCCCTGCTGCTGCCATGACAGAAATGGCTGTTAGCTGGCTGCACGAACATTCCCCACAGGGGGCGGGGCTCAGT
>JAODKM010000025.1:19078301-19091672 GCA_026780845.1 Petrocephalus sullivani
GATGCTCACCATACACACAAACACTGTGATAGATGCTCACCATACACACAAACACTGTGATAGATGCTCACCATACACACGAACACTGTGATAGATACTCACCATACACATAAACACCTGGACAGATAATAAATGCTCTTCCCTAACTACCAGAAACTACACCTGCCATGTCAGGGCCACCAGCTCATCGAAGGGCCGAACTCAACACTGCCCACCCGTAACAGGACCGCGCGTAGCTCACTGTGAATCGGCTATGCAGGAGGGCCAGTTGGTACCAGTTGAAAGTTTTCATAAGCAAGACCTCAGCCGTCAGTCAGTGAGGAGTCTGGCAGGTAGGATATGCCTCTCGTACCGGGAGGCCAATTACAGCCCCCCCAATCACTGCTTAATCTCTGCCCAGGCAGGCCCCCCCTGAGTTCGCTCACCACACTAATCCCTGCGGCTGCTATCTTTCGAGGTGCCGGGCTCCCACTCGCCATTCGCCTGCCTCGCCCGCAGCCTCCCCAAAGCAATCTTGTTTTTCGGCTTGCCGCTCACTCCATCTCTCTCACTTTTTGATTTAACCCGAATGTGATCTTTCCTAACCCGATTTTCTACGCGTGAGCACGCCCCGACTTCTGAAGAGTAAATACATCCCAGCCGTGTCTGGTGCTCTCGGGTTCCCCACCAATTTCACCTTTAAACGCCCAGAAAGCTAAACAATGTAAATCAGGAAGAAGAAATGAGATTTTTGTTTGGTGAGGGTGAGTGTCTGCAGAGTGCTCTTCATAAACATGCATATCATCACTATTTACCCCCCAGCAGTAATGTGCGTTACTCTGGGTGTGTGCGTGGTGCCGAACGAGCCGTGTGCGTGTATGTTGATGAATCGTGCCGGGATATGGGGTGGGCTCCCACGTGCAGCCCCAGAGATGTAGTCAGGAACAGTAAGCATCAGCAGTACTCCCCACACAGTGAATGTTCACCCCAGCATGGGGGTGTTCCTCCCATGCACACACCCCCACTGAGATGGTGATTATCAGGAATGCCAGGAGGGGGCTAACTGGCCTCAGAGCTTTAATTTTGCATAGTTGCTATTGGGCGCAATGTTTGTTTCACTGTCCATGAGGCCTGCTATTCATGGGGTGTCTGACACATCTCAGCATTGGTCAGGTGGAACTTGCTCCCATGGCTATTAATGTCCCACTACTGAGAAACGCCCCCATACAAGATGACACAGCCCTCTATTGTAATTGGGCGCTCTGTTATTGTCCGGCTGTCACCGGGTGGCTAACGACCCCTGTTTGCAGCAGAGGTGGGGGCCAATTTAACAGATCACTTCCTGTCATGACACCTTGTTAATTTTCAGTAAACTTTCTTGTGATGGAAGCCATTCATCACACTCAGATGCAGATCTGTTTTCTGTGTCTAGGAAAGCAGACTCTGTGTGTGCCAGAGGAGTGCGAATGACTGTTTGTAGATGGGAGGCTGACTGTTCCATAGGAATGGCTGTAACTTACAGGAGGCTGACTGTTCTGTAGGAATGGCTGTCACTTACAGGAGGCTGACTGTTCCATAGAAATGGCTGTCACTTACAGGAGGCTGACTGTTCTGTAGGAATGGCTGTCACTTACAGAGGCAGACTGTTCTGTAGGAATGGCTGTCACTTACAGGAGGCTGACTGTTCTGTAGGAATGTCTGTCACTTACAGGAGGTTGACTGTTCTGTAGGAATGGCTGTCACTTACAGGAGGCAGACTGTTCTGTAGGAATGGCTGTCACTTACAGGAGGCTGACTGTTCTGTAGGAATGGCTGTCACTTATGGGAGGTTGACTGTTCCATAGATATGGCTGTCCAAAGTTTTTAGCAGGCTTCTCCAGACTGTCGGAGGCCCTGCCTCCTTCCTTCCCAGGGACGCTGTGTAGAGCTGATGAAGCAGAGGAAATTTTCCCTTGATTCTTCATATAAAAAGGGTTGTGGGTGGACCTC
Source organism: Petrocephalus sullivani (assembly GCA_026780845.1). Taxonomy (NCBI): domain Eukaryota; kingdom Metazoa; phylum Chordata; class Actinopteri; order Osteoglossiformes; family Mormyridae; genus Petrocephalus; species Petrocephalus sullivani. The sequence continues at coordinate 19,080,270 of JAODKM010000025.1, forward strand.
CCCCATCTACATCCTGCTTGGATGTAGTTGTCTGGACACTGCTGGGAAGTTCTCAGGTGCATCCGGAAGCAAAGCTATGATATGCAGCTAAGCGTAAATTGGAAGCTCTGCCCGTGGTCTACACAGGTCATAAATTGTTGATTTGGAACAGCAGGACTCGGCCCCAGGCACAGGCTGAGATACACGAGAAGTACATTCATAATAAATATATTATCAATCTCGTCAATCACCCAATACCTGCTATGTCATATTATAGGGATAAATTAAGGCACAACCAGCTGACCAGTGACTGGAGAGCTATCCCTTTGGGGCCGAAGGGCAAGCACTACAGACTGCTTCTCGATAAGGACAGCGCTTTGCAGGCTTCTATAACTTGTCCTGTGTCACCTTCGGCTGAGGATCTGGCAGCTGTGCCACTGACCAAGGAAATACTGAAGGTAAGAAGTGCTGACTGGACAGTCTCAGTACTTTCAGTGTGCGTATGGATGTTTGTGTCAATCAGACTCTTGGCGGGAAGTCCTGCCCTTGCAGCCTTGCCGGACACAACCCACCCGGGGCCCGGGAAATGCCCCACCCCTGCAGGGCCCGGGTAAGTCCAGTCAGCGGCCAGCAGTCACATAGAACCTGAAGCTGTGCCAGCAGCCAGCAGCCAAACACCAAGTAACAAGTCCCCGAGCGCAGAAGGCTGCCAATGGCCAGGCCCATCTCTGGCTCCCAGGCGCAGGAAAACTGTCAAAAAAGCCAATAGAAAGCATCAGGTAGGACCGAAACGTCCAGGTCACTGACGCCTCCTATTCCTGCCGCAGAAAGTGAGGGGAAAACAGGTTCGATTTTGTGCTTGTGGGTGCTGAGGACTGTGCCTTATGTGGCAGGACCAGGAACATTTAAGATGAAGATGACCAAGCTCTGGGTCACACATTCCAGCTGTTGCTGAATGAAAGCATTTACCAGGTCAGTCACTAAAATACACAATACAGCCGGTATGTGCTGCCACCGCCATCCCTATGCCACTGTATTGTGCTGGGCGTACGGCAGAGCCTTGTCTGCAAGGCTCGTCTGCAGCTGGTTAACAGTGGGGAGGTTTGTGGGCAGGAGGCTGAAGGATCGCTTATGGCAGTGACTCTGACAATCGGCGCTGCCCTGAGTTTAGCCCCGACATGGCAGACAGAGCACTGGGAGGCAGGACGGCTGATTTATGGCACCCCCGCCCACCCTCCCCTTGCCCTCGGCCTCTTACAGGCACGGCCGTGCGGCAGCCTGTGGCCCCGCCACCTCTGTTCCCCCACATTGCAGGTCCTAAGTAATTAGCAGGGAATTTTAACGAGCTTAATGGGTCAGGAGCAGCTTAGCGTAGAATGCCGCTCGCGTTAGTGAATTAGCTGCCTGGGTTTGAGGCTGTAATGCGCCCAAGTGCTTGTTGACTAATTTGTTGGGCTCATCCAGGCACATCCTGACTACACGCTTTGTCTTGTCTGGCAAACACTGTGCCGGAGCAGCTGGACTCACAAGATCTGCTACAGGAGCTTTGTTATGACTCCAAACAAACTGGGAAAATTCTGTGAAAATGCTTCGCCGGAATGCTCTCCACTACGTATATACTGCCAGGTATGTGTATTATGGGGACGGATTCAATTTTTTGCAGTAAATGAGTTACTATTGTTCAGCTGTGTTAGGGGGCTGCGGTTGAATGCCGCCTCACTCACTCCCTCCCGCACACAAACGGGGCTCCTGAGGTTAGCCTACAAAGCACAGGAAATCGAAAGTCCTGGCAAAGCCAACGGGATGCTGGGAGTTGTATTTTTCTGTGGGGTTTTCCTAGCTCTGCCATGGGGCCGACACTTTGCTGTTGTTATCCACATCGGTAAGACTGCTCTGCCGTCATCCGGTGCTTCTGCTTCATTTCCGAGCTCATTAGCAGCAGCTGGAGGTTCTCCCTGGCTTTCTGGGTACTGGCTACCTAGCCAGGGACATTTCAGACCTAGCCGGTCACACTTAATGAGGTGTTGATGCACACAACAGCTCTCTGTTGTGATCCGGTGATGGGATCCTGTCAAAGCCTTCAGACTGGGCACACAAGGGCCTGCTCAAGTACAAGTACGAGTTTCCTAAATCAATGTAAGTCCCAAATTGGATCTGCTGGCACACCATCTGCTGGAATTAAAGTCAATGTCCTGCAAACAGAGGCATAACAAGTGGGGGTCTGGTTCTGGTGATATTGTGCATGTGAAGCTGCAAAATGGAACGACTGTGCCGGGTGGCGAGATGGTACATGGGACAGCCCGGAAACTGGCGAGATTTAAGGTGCCAGTCGCCATTGATCACCATCCCACTGCAAAGCAAGATGACCCGTTCCATTTTGCAGCCCCCCCACGGCTTTCCAGGACCGCAGTGCTGCTCAGGCTGACACGCTGTGTCACTGTGTTTAATAAGCAATCGCGCATTTCACAGCGCGACAGAGCAGAGAATGGGATGCTGCGAACCACTTCCTGAGATAGCATCTGAAATATTCATACAGCCGTTTGTGCTGCGCACTTCACTGTGAATATATATCAGCGTTCCGCGCTGTGGCTCTAATCAAGCGCATGCTAAATTTAACAGCCAATGCTTAGGTGGTACTGTGACAATCATCCAGGGTGCCTCTGCTCTCCACTCTGCTGGACTAATTAGCTCGCAGTTTCTGCACCCTCGGTGGGATGGAAAGTCCAAGTAAGCCCCCCCCCCCTCCGCTGACCCTTCGTTGGCGTGATACACACACTCAGTTTGATTTTGCACTAAACTTGGTTTTTGCTGGGTTCTGCTTTGTGGATGGGGCAGAGAGCGCCTGCTTATGGCAGGAGGGCGTCACGCCTGGGGCACCCCTGTCAGGTGACCCAGCTCAGGTTCCTAGAGGACGGCACATGTTCGGAAACGTGCCCTGCCTCCCAGATGGAGGGGTGTGACCGTGGTTGCTCGGACCAGGGCTTGCAGCCCGAGAGTGGCCCCCTAGAACCTTCAGCCCCGTCCATCACCTCTTCTGATGAGCCCCACCAAGCATGGCACAGTGGCGAGAGGCGGCCCATCCTCGTGAGCTTCCGTGTGAGTGTGGGGGTGTGTGCTGGCCGTGTCTCACACTCCAGTTATTATATGTGAGCGGCACCAGCGGCCACTGCTGCCCGCTGCACTGCTCCGGGTCCCGAGCGCTGATTCTGTTTGATAGCATGTTCCGGAAACATCAATATTAAACATCATAAAGAGCAGCTCTGTCTTATTCACCAATTTTGTAGGCAAAATGAGATGATAAATGGTATTTCAGAAAAAATGACATTCTTCTCCCTTAACAGCTCCTTTTTTGGCTTTCCCTCCGATTGCTCGAGCATGTCACCTGCGGAAGGGCTGGTCTCACAGCCGCGGACTGTACAACAAGATGAGCTAATGAACAGGGTTGATTTCCCCACCGCTGCTGCATCCATAATTGAGTGTGAAGCCCGACAAAACACGAACTGTGCTAATGTGCCTTTTAATAATTTATCCCGCAAATCAGTCTTCATCACAATCAAGCGGCCATGAAACACGAGTCAATATTATGAATGGGGGCTCGTCGGGAGGTGGGATCAGGGCGGCTCACGCAGCCTGTGGAGGCATACGGTGCCATGGGCAAACAGCGCGCAGCAGCCCGCGTCACGTCGGCAGTCACCACAGCGGTGGGCCGCCGACAGAGCCTCCATCAGGCGGCTGTCATAACTAGCCTGCCTTTCATTTTCACCTCACAAGGACCTGGAATTCTTGTTCAGCCCAGTTCCGGAGTCAGGAATCCCATTTCTTATTCTCTTACCTTTAAACCCTCTCTGTATTGAAAAGTTCAGCGCAGAGGCCGACGCCGGTGGGCAAGGAGACAAAGTGAAGTCCAGCTCCATTTAGCTGCGGAGACACATGACACATGCCTCCCCCACACATTCCACAGATGCCCCAGACGTCGGCAGGGTTTGGGGGGGAGGGGGGCACATTTAAATCTTAAACATAAGCGAAGCCGCGAGCGCCGGCTGGCGAGGGAGTGGATGCTGATGTCATCAGGCAGATGTGGGGTGGCGTAGGGAAATGTCACGGCCTGGCTCTAATGAGGAGCCCTCCGGGAAATAAGCGCAGATAAATTATTAAAAGCTTTCATTTTAAAATGGTGGTAAAAGTGAGCTGAAATGATTTGCACTAAAGCAGAAAAGGTCATGGCGACGTCAGGGAGCTTCATTAACCTCTCGCTGCGTGACTCGACGTTACTCCTGTGGGGGCATGAACCCAGCAGGACCAGGCAAGCCGGTGGGGGGGTCTCGCAGGGGTGGCTGGTGGGATGCAGACTCCTTTGTCTCATTAAATATCCCCTCGGGGTGACAGGGGGAGTGCGACCCAAAAGCCCGCGATGCTTTATGAGCGTATGGTGGTGTGTGTGAGGGGTGGTGGGGGGGCGTCCTGCACACTCTCGGGCCCCCCCCCGGAGGACACTCGCAGCATGCTCACAATGCTTCCTATCTCACTCAGCCCCCCATCTATCGCATCGCAGTCTGGTCCTAAGTCGAGGTCTCGGCTGAATGTAAAGGACGAGCAGGAAAGTTCTGCTAGAAGTGGCGCGGGGCAGAAGGCATACGTCAGGCTGCGTCCCGGAGGAGCGCGGCCACTTAGCAAACGGGACAGGACCGCAAGCAGCTGGGCCTCACCTCCGTGCCCGGCTCTCCGCCGCTCCCTGGGCTCCCGCTACCGGGGGGGCCGTTCCTGGCTTTAATTCCAGGGAGGAAGCTGAGAACTAATTGCAAAGCCGTTCTGCTAATTTCTCATTTCTGAGATAGAGGGCAGCTGTTCGATCCCAAGGGGCCCACAGCGCGGCCCCCGGATGGAGACGGTGCAGGAGAGCGCGCTGCCAGTGCGCTTAACCCCACAGAAGGCGGGAGGTGCCGCGGTGACCTCCTGGAGAGGCGCCGGAGAGGCAGAGGGACAGGACAGCAGCTACGTTAAGCGCATATGCGACCACAAGGACGGCCTACTCCAGGTCCGCTCTCCTCTGACAAGCCTGGATAAGAACCTCCACATGTATTTAGGTCAGTTTAACAACCAACCTGGCCTTGTCTATTTATAGGCAGAATGGCAGCTTTAATTAATCACTAATAGCTGACAAAGTTAATTGGATGCAGTAGTATGGAAAACGCCGTACAGTCCATCAGATGGCCCCTTCCTAGCCGGGCTCTGTAGCAGTATGGAAGAGGCCTCACGTATCTACACTTCATGCTACTCACTGTTAGCATCCTCGCGTAACATTAGCATCATAATAATATTTATGTTTCTCAATTTGTATATGCAAATATTTTAGCAGATGAAGCACTAGTCTGTTGGAATTCCTTTCATATAGAACTACAAAGATAGTAGAACTAATTATTTATGTTCTTTAGGTTAATATACTGGCCAGCTGCTATAATGTGAGCAAACTCTCTTGTCCAGTATCATGGGAGGAATTCTGCACTGGATGTACCGTTTAGGAAAGGACACGGTGCTAAACAAGGCAATATATCAGGGAAACAAGCACAAATGTATGGATCATTGGAGCTAGAATCGGCACATAGACCTCCAAAGCAATATGCTGAGATGATGTGCTATCGGGCGGCAGCCACCCCGCGCGTGCGGCTGGGATTAGCATGGAAATGGCCGGCTTTCGCTGCCCACTGGTGCGGCCCGCGGTGCCTCTGTGGCCGGCAGGCTGTGAGCCAACGGCTGCTTCAGGAACAGACCTGCACATCCACACACACAGACACACAGACGTCTGCATTCCTCTCTTAGTGAGGACCATCCATTCATTTCTACGGGAAAATACCCTAATCCCATTGCAACACACTTAACACCCCAACATTTTAACTTGATTTGATTAAATTGATTGCATTCCCAGATTTTTATAAAATAGAGTGTGAAGTCGTGAGGTCTGGTTGCAGACCACACTATTCATCGTTTATCAAAACTGGTGCATGAACACACACACACACACACACACACACACACATTTCCTGTAATAAAAACCTGCTTCAGGTGCAAGAGCTGCAGGGCCTGGCAGATATTAAAACAACGACAACACACAGATACAGACATATGCAGACACACACACACACACATATGCACACGCACACAGAGGTGCTACTTCCTGATTGGACGTGTGGGACAGGGTCACTGGAGGTAGTGTTCCTATTAGTAATCAATGCTTCACTGGCTCATCTGACTGTACTTTACAGGGCCTGTAGGCCTCACAGCCATGTGCTTCTGTGATGTATATTCAAAGAGACACACAGCGAATGCAAGCCTGGGGGCCCTCCAGGTGAGTGGAATCCATCTTCTCAGCCCTCCCCCTGTTGCAGCTTCTCTCTAAGGTGTCTGAAGCAGATATGAGGCCACACACAGACACAGTTTTGCAGAGTCATTTTCCCCCAGTGAAGCAGGACAAGCCTGTCCCCCCCCTTAAGGGAAGGCTGCGTGCAAATAGAGCAGAGCAGGGACGGTCCGGGGGGATGAGGGACGAGCATTTCTGAGCAAAGCCGCGTCTCTCTCTGTTTGTCTGATGGGGTGGAGTGCTGAGCTGCAGCCAAATTCCCCGCAGAAAACAGTCATTCCTTTCAGATGACTAAAAAAGATTACATCACTAAGACAAGGCTTCTCGTCCCTACTGCACCTGACTGGAAACGTAACACACAGCAGTATCTTCTTCTTAAGAAATGACCAATCGGAGTGCTGCAAATCCAGCAGGAGCCCAGGAGCCAGCCTGTCACACCAGAGCATGCCACTGATTCACTGAGTGTGACCAATCTGCTTGCAGTACCCAGAGGGCTGGAGGGCCACACGTCCAAAGGGATCCTCTCATCTGATAAAGGCCCTCTTATCTGGATTGTTTGAAGGAAAAGATGCCCTTTCCTCTCCTAGAATAGGGATATAGCTCAGGGAGACGGGCCCAGCCAATAGGGCGGCTCAGCTGTGTGCGGACCTCAGTGGTACTGACCTTTGCAGGGGGCACGCACATGGCCGGACTGGAGAATTTAATCCCGAACAGGCGGCTGTTTGTGTTACAGAGTGGAGGCGGAGCAAACCATCATGTGGGTGTGAACGAACAGCCAGCCGCTGCACAAGTGCGTCAAAGAGCAGCCGTGTCAGGAATGCATCCCCCCACTGCCGTGAATAAGTCACGGTGCCTGAGCACACGAGAGCATTCCGGCCAGGTTCTGTTGAGCAGAACGGCGCAGCGTGATTCATAGTGTGGGAACCGGGGTGGGGGTAGGGGGGGCAGGCGCTGATAATACCACAGCCTTCCGATGTGGGAGTTAATTAGAAAGGGCCGTGAAGCGGGATGAGGCTGGGCTGCGGGCGCTCGCGCTGAGCCACTAAGCTGCCAACCTAATGAATATCAAAAGAGTTAATTGTTTAAAGCATTCTGCCTACAATTACACAGTTAATAAAAAGCCAGAAGCTGCTGCTGCTGGCCGAAACTTCAGTCTCTCTCTCTGGGACGCGAGTCGTAGCCGGCGTGACCCGCCAGGATCTCGGAGGAGTAACAAGGAGTACGAGTCACATGGATGAGTCACAGGGAGGAGTCACAGGGAGGAGTCACAGAGAGGAGTCACAGGGAGGAATCACAGGGAGGAGTCACAGCCAGCTGTGCCTGGCCACCGCAGCACTGCCATGCGCCTGTGTCTGTGTGTGCTTTAGTGGAAGAACACTGACACACACACGTATCTCTCACATGAGGTGTATTTGAGTGTAAAATAAAATCCACTGAATGTTGGACTGTAGAGCAAGAAGAGGGGGGCAGGCAGCGTCTTCTTTGGTCGATTCTGCCTCTGAGGCGCCGACGTATTTAAAGTTCAATGCATGTCCTTCAAAAGCTGGATATAGATGGCTGGAGGGAGTAGGGGTGGGGGGGCATAGCAACACAAAGGGCCGGCGGGGCATGTGTATATGCAGAGCTCTAAGTCGTCTCTCTGATTGGCCCAGTAGCAAAAATGGGAAATGGGCTATTTAAAGGCCGTGGAATAGGATGAGGGTTGGCCTGCAGTCTTGTGTCTATAAATTTGTGTGTATGCATGCCAGGTATGTGGTATTGTGTATGTTTACTCTATCTATATGAGTATGGCTGTATATATTAATGTATGTGTACAATATGTATAAATGTCACACCTGCAGTGAGCAGCATGCAGACAACCCTCCTGTCCAGGTGTGGCACTGTTCTTTGCAGCCAGAGTGTGGGAGAGGCCGGATTTTGTTTTGGGGGATGACTTTCACCCTAAGCCATCTAAAAGGACAGGACATTTCCTGCGCTTGTTCCGCTGTGCTGCAGCTGTCTCGAAAAAGCCCTCAAACTCATCTAGGGCCAACAACAAAAAGCTTGCAAAGATTCAGATTAATTCATTTGAGTAACTGATCCAATTAAGTAATTCAATGGTTTGGATTAGGCAGAGAAGCGTGGCTCCCCAGGCGGCGGCAGACCCCGGCTGGCACACGCAGCCCCGAAAGCAGCGGCGACGGCAGGGCCAGGGGAGCCGCGCCGAGACAAAGAGTGCAATTACGCACACAAAGAGGTAGCGGGAAGGCAGATAGAGAGGGGAGAGCGGGAGCAGAATAAATAAACACGCGAGTGAAGAGAAGGCGACTCGCTGGCTGACTCCCCCGATTATGCGTGAGCTTTCGTCTTATCGGGTGACCTTTAAATTGGAGCGGCATCGTGGAGGGAGCCCCGGGCCGCCACGGCCGATCTGATTGGCTGTTTGCTGCACCCTGCTGACAATAGAAATTAACAGAACCAGCAGGCAGAGATCTACATATATATATATATATCTCCTTATCCTATAATATGTAACACATTTAATCCGTATGCTATTCAGGGTTACATGTATATCAGGGGTGTAAAACCTACCAGTTGACTATAAAGAGTCACAGACACAGACTGCTCAGCTAGTTGGTTGAAACTGGATTTTTACTTTCTGGACCTGAAATTTACACACCTGATATAAATTTTATATATACATGTTCATCATATTGCATTGTGCTGAATGAAATCGTGTCGATTCACAGTGTATTGCAATAGGAGTGAATCATATTATATTCCTCAAGCAATAAGGCTTCTCAGTCAAGATAAGCCTCTCTTTCACTAGTACTGGCACTAACAAGCTCAAGCACAACGTCACTTCTACGAAGCACAATGCCACTTTGACTACTATTACTGAATGCATATATTGTCCTCAGTATTTCATTTTGCTAATGTTGTTTATAGTACAGCTATTTATATTACGGCTGCTATTTATTTGTTAAGGATCTCACATTATAGGATCCCAAAATTGTTATTGTTGTTATTTTCGATCTTTCATTTAATCTAAGCACAGTCTCAGGAATGTTACATTTCTCAAGAATGTTACAGCATTACATGTATAACAATGTATACGACAAATAAACTCCAAACTTCAAACTTATCGCATTAGTAGTTGCTTCATATGTATCTGTAATGTAAATGTATGTATATGGATAGTGTCTCTTTTAAACATGAGAGAGGCATCATGTCATAATGCACAGGAAAAATGTGATGTGGCCCACAGTCCAAGCAGCACCTCAGTTTAACAGCCTGAGTGAAAGATTCTGATCTTGTGGTAAATGTGACATGGCTATGAGTGCACAGGGTAGCATGGGGGGGCTGCAGTCATGCCCCACTGTCTGAGGGGTACCGAGGCTACCAGTGGGACCCGTTAACACGTCCTGAACTATTAATAAACATCCCAGGAGACAAGGGGGGACCTCTGCAACACGCTGCCAATGGCAATAACCACACAGCAGAAATGCTACCCTGGACCAGCAGGTGGCATAGTGATTAGAGACACTGTCCAGGGCCAGCAAGGCTGGCAGTTCAGTGCCCCGTTGCCATGGTACCTCCCCGAAGCGAAAGGATTACTCACAACAGTCAGTGAAAAGAGCAGCTTCATTCGATAAACCTCAATCATCTTTCATTTCAACATTTCACATGAAAAAGTGTGGCCACAAGCAAACATATAGGTACCAAGAGACACACACAGGGCACGGCTCTAAGGCTGACACACACACAAAAAACACGAAACAAAGCTGACAGTCCCTCCCAGCACTGGGACAGGAGGGGCGGAAAGGGGGGGCCCTTAACTGCTCCATCTCCATGTCGTGAATAACGGAGCCGTCAGCGTCGGGGGCAGGGAAGGGGCTGTGCGGTGCGCGCCCAAATTTGTCAAAGTAACAAAAAAGCGTGGGGGGGTGAGGCAGGGTGCAGAGCGGACGCCAAGCGAGAGCCGCACGGGGCCTTATCAGGCTGGCCACACGCCTAGCAGCAAGATAAAGGAGGCCAAATTAACTAGATCACAGGGCGGTTGGCAGAGATGAATGGGGTATGAGGGACTTACACCTCACAGATAAAGCAAAGAAAATAATCATAATAACAGCAAGGCAGAAAATCGTCCAGCTCCCGGGAGCCAGGGGGGACCTGCCAGCCGGCCATGGTGGGGACTGAGCAGGGGGTCAGCACCCAGGCCGCTGCTCCTGCCCTTCTGCGTGCAGGTGACCCTGGCTGAGGTAGCGCCCCTGCTGGTGCGAGCGGGCAGTGCAGTATGTGGGACGGCGAGTGTCAACCTGCTAAGGACACATTCCAGCCACAATGCATAACACACTGCTCAAACCTGGCTGGGTGGCTGGTCTACAACAGGTGGAGTGAGTTAAAGACTGGGACAGCTAGTAGACAGCAGGTGGAGTTAGTTATGGCCCAGAGGATACTGCAAGCTGCATTGTCCACAGTGATGAAGATGCACATCCTTAATATACATAATTATATAAACATATAAATGTATGTATATGGATAGTGTCTCTTTTAAACATGAGAGGGGCACAGAATTCATACAGAATTCTGTTGTACATGTGGGTAGAAGCAGGTTACACAGGGTCACCAGAGCTAAGTGCGCTTGCCTTCCGGTGGCCCCACCACCCAAGCCTGGAGCAGACCTCTGTTACATGTCAGCTTGCTCATGGTCACACAACAGAAGACTTTATCATGGGCAAAAGCCCTTTATAGGTTGTGAGATGAAGCATTTAACATTTCTAATGAGGCAATAGTGTTTCCATAACCAAGCAGTAAACACAGAGCTTGTAATACCACAAGTGATGCATGTGTACCGAAGCCTGCGGTGTCATTAAACATTATTTTCACTGGTGTAATTATTATTATACAATTAAAATAGTGCCTAATGATTTGAAAATGCCAGCATGACAGGGAGAAGCTGGACTTCTGCAATGGCCTGTTACAGCTTTAACCCACTGAATTAGAATTAGAAGAATTAGAATTATACTTTATTGATCCCCTTGGGGAAATTGACTTTTCACCTCCCCCAACCTTGCTCTCCATGAAAG
>JAODKM010000025.1:19190769-19207266 GCA_026780845.1 Petrocephalus sullivani
TTCTGTATTGGGGGTGTGTGTGTAGGGGAGTGGGTATGTGTCTGTGTAATTGGGAGTGTACGTTTCTGTATTGGGGGGGTGTGTGGGTAGGGGAGCGGGCATGTGTCTGTGTAATTGGGAGTGTACGTTTCTGTATTGGGGGGTGTGTGTGTGTAGGTATATGGGTGTACAGTCATACCCCACCTTACATCATTAATTGGTTCAGAGAGCTTCTGAGATTTTTTTACGTGGCTCGAAAATAGTCTTGCTCAGGTTTAAGGCATTAATAGATGTAGTAATTTCCATTGGTGCAAAGGCACCTTTATTTTATTATAAAAGTCAGTGTTCACCTAGTACTCAGAAAAACAAAATTGAAATTTACTGTAATAAGTGACTCCAATAAATATTTCTTAATTTATTTTGATAAAACTATGTAAGTTTTGTAAGTAAGCCCCTCATGTCATCTGCTATTATCAACATAAATGGACTTTTACTCTAAATACATTCTGTTCATAATATACTTCAAATCAAATTCTTTCAAGCAAAAGTGAAATTAGTTATGATGAATTTATAGAAAGTCATAATTTCGTCCTTAATTTTGCTCTTTTAAAGTAATATGTATGTGTCGTGGGGGACGTAAAGTTGCAAAAAAATCACTCTGAAATTACTACAGACAAGTGACAGTCAAATTTGACGTATGCCGAAACAACGTATACTGGGGAATTACTGTCTGTATGTGTGTCTGTGTGTATATGGGAGTGTGCGTGTCTGTGTATGTATGTATATGGGAGTGTGCGTGTCTGTGTGTATATGGGAGTGTGCGTGTGGCCCCTCAGTGGGAAGCTAGAGGTTGCTTTAGACTTTCATCTTCATTCTCATCATCACCGTTGCCATAGTTACTGCAGTCCCCAGGGGCCTAGACTCTGAACTGGTCCCAGAACCAGATGTTGGGAAGATGTCCTCACTCAGGCGTGGGTAACCCAGTCATCAGAAGGTCACTGTTCCACGCATGTACACACCCCAAATTGTTGTAATCCCCCGAGGAAAAAGTGGGCAGAAGAGTTCTGGTTACCCTGGGCTCTCTGGCGCTGGGTGTGCTGACTGCTCATTACCATCGCTCCAGGTGCCCAAGGAGAAAGATGAGATGGTGGAGCAGGAGTTCAACCGGCTGCTGGAGGCTACGTCCTACCTCAGCCACCAGCTGGACTTCAACTTCCTCAACAACAAGCCTGTCTCTCTTGGTCAGGCCCTGGAGGTGGTCATCCAGTGAGTGGCGGTCATAGTGTCACCCAACCAAATGGCTGTCGCGGTGCAAGGAGGCACCCTGGGTACTGTAGTCCATAAATCCTGTGGCTGTATCTTCAGGTTGCAGGAGAAGCATGTGAAGGACGAGCAGATCGAACATTGGAAGAAGATCGTAAAGACCCAGGAAGAGCTGAAAGATCTGCTTAACAAGGTATGTGTATCAGCAAAGTGGAAAGGTTAGGTCACCCTTTGGGGCTCCACTTCAGTGAATTTTTTTTGCTCCAGATGGTGGCCACCAAAGAGAAGGTGAAAGAGCTCCATCAGCAGTACAAGGAGGCCTGTGAAGTGAAACCACCGAGGGACATCACAGCCGAGTTCCTGGTCAAGAGCAAACACCGCGATCTGACTGCGCTCTGCAAGGTGGGCCGGGAACCTGGGCGGGCTGCGACCTAAGTGGCAGCATGATGTGTTGGGTCAGGCTTGACCTCTGACCTCTTCCTGCAGGAATATGACGAGCTGGCTGAGGCCCAGGTGAAGCTGGAGGAGAAGTTACAGGAGCTGGAGGCCAACCCCCCCAGGTAGGGCCTCAACACCCCTAGGGGTCAGCATTGCCCTACGTGACCCTTTGGGGCTCCCCTTCGACCTTTTGGCTTGAGCTGAGGGATTGATGCGTGTCTCTGTGCTTCTACCTCAGCGATGTGTACCTGTCCTCGCGGGATCGGCAAATCCTGGACTGGCACTTTGCAAATCTGGAGTTTGCCAACGCAACACCCCTCTCCACCCTCTCACTTAAGCACTGGGACCAGGTGAGAGTCCAGGAGTAACCGCCGGCACTGATCCCTCATCGGCTCCTCCGGGGTGTCTTCGGCAGGTGCAGCGGGAGATGATAACTTTGAGGTCCTTCGTGTCCCCAAACAGGACGATGACTTTGAGTTCACGGGGAGTCACCTGACTGTCCGAAACGGCTACTCCTGTGTCCCGGTGGCCCTGGCAGAGGGCCTGGACATCAAACTGAACACAGCCGTGCGGCAGGTCCGCTACACTGCCTCCGGTGAGTTTGGCTGGGCAGCGCCCCAACCCAGGCGGGGTGCTAGGGTCCCACGTTGTACTGTTCCAGATGTTTAAGCGAGCCCCTCTCTCCACGTGCGCAGGGTGCGAGGTCATCGCGGTAAACACCCGCTCTACCACGCAGACCTTCATCTACAAGTGTGACGCAGTGCTGTGCACGCTGCCGCTGGGCGTGATGAAGCAGCAGCCCCCCGCGGTGCAGTTCGTGCCCCCCCTGCCTGAGTGGAAGACCTCGGCCATTCAGAGGATGGGCTTCGGGAACCTCAACAAGGTGCAGCATTTGTGAGACGCTGCACTTTGGAGAAGGAACCGTTCGATTGGGGAAGAAACCGTTCGAATCGGAGTGTAACAATGAAATCCTCTCAAAGCCCCCGCTTTAAATGCACTCCTGAAATTGGTCCCATGACCCAGGACAGGTCAGAGTGTCCCACCACCTCTCTGTTTCTGGTCTATTCGTGCGTTTCCCTCTTTAATATTCCTCACTGCAGTGAAGGGAGTGGGAGAAGGTCATGCTGTGACGTGCTGAGGCACCCGGCTTCTGATGAAAGGCCTCCTCCCCCAGCCCCCACCTGCCTGTTCTCATCGTCCTTTGCGGATTCATTTTTCCAAATCTGCTGCAGCAGAAAAGTACTGCAGTGTTACACAACAAGACCTGCTATGCTGCACTGTGACCAGCAGAGGGCACCCCACTCCTGCTGCTCCACACTTCCAAGCCGAGGCCCGTTTGAAGGGATTCTCAACTCCTACATTATCGAAAAGCTTTGTGTGGAAAAGCTGTACTTATCTGTGCAACAGTGCCTTCCAGAAACGGGACAGCCTCTAATAGATCGTTTCTTCCCTGATGTCTCCTCCTATCGCCCTCCCTGCATGCAGTTTGCCACTTGGGCCGGTGGGTGGGGGGTGCTGCCTGGGCCCCCCCCTGCTGTCGTTGCTGAGGTGTTCAGCTGCCTTTTACTGCCTAAGTAACTGCGGTCGCTGACTGCAGCAAATCGTGTAGCTTGAGTGTCTGGTCAGCAAACAAGGTTTTTTTTTTTTTTTTTTACAGGCTGGTTCACTGTTATTCTTTGGCCCACCCATTCCCCCCCACTGCCACACAGATGTGCTCTAACACCACCCCGACCCGTTTCTGGGTTATTCTTTACAGAGGAGCTGCTGACACAACTATCACTTGTCAGCTTTGTTGTCACACATTTCCTGTGTCCTCCCTACCACTAGGTGGTGCTGTGCTTCGACCGTGTCTTTTGGGACCCAAGTGTCAATCTGTTCGGCCATGTGGGAAGCACAACTGCAAGTCGGGGTGAGCTCTTCCTGTTCTGGAACCTCTACAAAGGTGAGCAACAGCCGTTACTCTGGCCCAGCTTGCGGGGCGCGGGCCTCTGCTTTTGGCCGCCGCTCTGACTCCACCTCCCGCAGCCCCCATCCTGCTGGCCCTCATGGCTGGGGAAGCCGCTGGCATCATGGAGAACATCAGCGATGACGTCATCGTGGGCCGCTGCCTGGCCATCCTCAAGGGCATCTTTGGCAGCAGTGCGGTCCCTCAGGTCTGATGCCCCCTTTTGGCTACTGCCGGAACTGTGACCTTCTGCTCTTCGTGGAAGAGCTCATGTCTGCCTGTCTCTGTCATCATGGCAGCCTAAGGAGACTGTGGTGACGCGGTGGCGTGCAGATCCTTGGGCGCGCGGCTCCTACTCCTACGTGGCTGCAGGCTCCTCTGGCAATGACTACGACCTGATGGCTCAGCCGATCACGCCAGGCCCCGCCATCCCTGGCACCTCCCAGGTGAGCCCTGCCCCCCTCAGCCCATTCCCTGCTGGGCCTCCTGTTCCGCGGGTTAAGTCACCACCGTGTCTCTCTGCCCCCAGCCCGTCCCACGCCTCTTCTTTGCTGGTGAGCACACAATCCGGAACTATCCAGCCACAGTGCACGGAGCCCTGCTCAGCGGCCTCAGGGAGGCGGGCCGCATTGCTGACCAGTTCCTGGGTGCCATGTACACGTTGCCCCGCCAGGCCAACCCCACAGCCAACCCACAGCCAGCCCCCAGCCTGTAACCCTGCTTCCAGCCACTGACTGTCAGGGGATTGGACACTTGGGTTTCATGCAGCGGGGGTGACCTGCTATGCCCTGTGCTGTCGCTGCTCCATCTCACCCCCCCCTTCAGGCCGTCCGATTCCAGGGTGTGATTCACACCGTCTTCAGAGGCGGGCTATACAGGAAACTGTGCCCCCCCACCCCCCACCACCACCACGTTCCTGGCATTCCTGACCCGACCGCAGGCAGAAGTCGCGTTTGGGGAAGTCAAGGCCAGGTTTCCTGGAACCCCACCTCCAGACATGGGCCTGTTGTGGCCCTTTTCCCTCCTGGGGTTCCCGGTTAGCGTGTAGATCTAGAGGGCTGCCAGGGCTCACGGTCAGCAGCAGTAGGCAGTTGACAATAGCTGACGAACTTCTTGGGGAAAAAAAAGAGCATTTTTTGTTTTAATAATTTTTTGGCTTCCCATTAGCAGTTGGAGTAGTCGGTTTGGTTGCTGCAGATTTTATGAACGTGGAAATAAAGGCACATGGACACGCTGAAGTCTCACGTCACTTATTACACGCTTTTGTCTAAAGCGGCTTCTGCGAGACATGCAGTCAGTAACTGTGGAGACGCCGGGGTTAGGGGCCTGCCTCGGGCCCACTGGGCAAACTCTGCAGTCTAAACTAATTATAACTATAATTTCCTAATTATATTAACCATGTGTCACTACTTCTCACACGAGTATCGCATGTTAAAACTTGAATTATCAATATTTTAATGGTTAGTGGAAACTTGCTGATTTTACTGTCAAATTCAATCCTGATTTTTCCACAAAGCATTTGAGCTAGTCTTAACTGGCCAGACAATTACTTTTTCTGATTAGTTGCTAGCCATAAAAGGCAAACTATACATTGACGAATTATTCCCAATCACACGTTGACTTAGAAAAAGCCGAGCAGCAGCACACTACAGGCTGCCCACGCCATCACTATGATTAGTAAGCATAGCTGTGACCCTTAAATGGTATGCATCAGTACTTAATTTGCTATTTGAGGCCTTAAATGCATTTACTCATGCACTCATGTACGTGATGTGAAACTCAACTGGCACTAAGAGGAAAGAGCGGGTGATTAAGGGAGGAGGGGTTGCAAATGTGTGAAAAAATAGAAACAGCATTTAAGTACTTCAGGAATTAATGAAGTTGTGTGTAAAAAAAAAAAAGTATCTTTACAAGGTGGTTCAACACCTCAGATGTCATCGTCCACCGTGACATTTCACTGTAGACGTCATATGCCAAACCCTACTTCCTACAAGGGCGTGAGAAGGCATGGCCCAAAGCCACAGTGCATTCTGGGTAGGTCGGGGACAAAAGACCGAGTCAACTGCATGGGAAAGGCACCCAGGCCTTTCCAGTGTGTTCGGTCACCTTGGAGCCAGGCTTATGTCAGGGTTTAGCTAGGAACAACAGAAGGCACGGGCCAGCTTCTTAATGTTGGCTTTTATTTGAATACATATTCTGCTGTACAGGTGGCAGGCAGGCAGGCAGCCAGCCTGAGTCCTACATGCATGGTGGGAGAGGTTAAACATGCACAAACAGACGATGGGAGTGGAGAGTCATGTGACACTCCTCATCCTCACTGGCCGCATGGCCCAACTGTCCCGTTGCTTCTAAAAGCGGCCCGTCTGTCTGTCGGTCTTTGTCAGGGAGAGGTGTTTACAAATCTGTCTTTGGCAGCTCTCTATATACAAACATGTTACTAATGACATAACCCTGAATGTATGGGGGACAAACGCGGGAGGCAGATTCCCATCATGCCTCACTGCAGCCCCAATGTTGCTGATCATGTGCCTTACACCCCGTTCTGAATAAACAATACAGCGTTACTCTAACTTGTTCTACATGATGGAGAGAATGTGCAGGGGAGACACGGCAACAAAGTCACTCCCCAGGAGTGAACAGAAGTGACAGATGCATACAGCATATTTAAACAAGGCCCACTTTACAAAATTAACAAGAGCTTAAATAAAATCTATGCAACAGCTTCCAAAATAAGATTCTTTCGATTTAAAAACATACAAAAAAAAAAAGAGGTTACCCCTTATCGTATCCCTCTGGTCTGTAAGACTGACCATCTGCCCGCGTAAACATCTCATTGTAAACCGTAATACTATGGAATGGATTTGGCACACGGTGCATTGGCCTTTTACACGGAAAGGGCGAGAGCAGCACTGCTGGGTGCGACTGCCACACACCCAGCTGTGGCTTCTACTTTCTCTCTCTCTCTCTCACACACACACACACGCACACACACACGCACACACACACCCAGCTGCATTTTTAACTTGAACACGCACTCATGCACTTCTTCGCCATTGCACTCGTTTGGTGGCTGTACATTCAGTGAGGAAGCAAAAGAGCCCAACACCCCCCCCCCCCCCCATATTCAAGGGGATTTCTGTACAGCTTCATCACTGCACCCCGATTGTCTCCCATAATGAGACGGACAGACAGACGGAGACACGCAGACAGAGACTGAGGGGGGCAGAGAGACAGACAGACAATCCACACTGGTAAGATTCCTCAGGTAGGCATTTCATAAACAACCCTGGGGCAACGTATTAGCCCCCCTCCCATCCACAGATGGGGATTTCTGTTATATGCAGCCAGATTTTCACGTCTGACCTCAGCATGAACTAAAAAAGTGACAGGGACTGCTGGATGACCCCATGGTGACCCCAGCTGCTGACCCTTGACCTCTTAACCCAGATTATTCCACATAAACAGAACGAGAGAGGCCAATGAGCTTTCTGCATGGCAATTAAACCATGTCCTGAAAGCAGAATGCTTGGTTCTGAGAGGAGACAGTTTTAATGCTGGTATTTAAAGGCATCAATGAACCTGGCTTTATACACATTTACCAGAACGAAAATCACTTTCCTGCCTATGGTAATATTCATGCGCGGCGCTCTTTCCATGGGCAAACCCCACATCTGGAACATCCCGGAGCAGTCTCTGTACATCCATGGGGGCAGGAAGGTGGGGGGCCCCGTTTCACATACAGTGTAATAGGGATGGCAGCGGTGGTCAGCTTCACCTCCAGCGGGGAGAATGAAGTCAAATAAAAGAAACACATTGAAAGGTCAGAGCGGCAAAGTTCCACGCAAGATGAAGTAAAACATGATCAGCCACTCGCTGTCTTGATACTGGCCTGGGCAGCGCCCCTCGGGTCCACGCCAGGATGGGCACAGTGACCAGGGTCCGGTACCTGCCATCGGCCATGCCCACCCTGGCCCTGTTCTACTTCCCCCCCAAAGCAGGCCCCTCCTTTGTCAGCTGGCTGGAATATAATACAGCAAATGCAGGATGCAGGAGGGCAGCAGAGTGCAAAGTCCGTGCAGACGGGCGGGCCGGGCCGCGAGGTCACCCGGAGGTCAGGGCTCCGGCCGGTTTGGGCCATTCGGGCAGCAGAATCTTGTGCGGATACTTTGAGATGTTGCTGCTTCACAGATGATCCATAAGAAAGTAGGGTTCCCGGGAACAGAGGCAGGGGGCTCTGGAGGAGACACGGGGGTGATAGAAACTTTACATGACACAGCGACGATTCAGGGCTTCATCCCAGAAGGCCTGGCTAATTAACAGGCCATTAACTAACGAGTGTGTGGCTCTGTAATTAGGTCCGGAAGAGCAGCCAAGAATTCCCAGCACTATACATTAAACAGCGGCACAGTCAGCACATAACATGGCAGACATGATACCCCTTACAGTCCATTCCTGTACGCACTTCATTTTCAACACTAGACAATGTCTCACCTGCAGATCACACCTGCACGGGGAGGGGGGGGTGCAGCCAAGCTAGTTATCAGCCTGCCGGTGGCTCCAGGGTCGCCCCCCCTGCCCCCGTGAAGACACGGCCCCTCGCTCCCTGCCCGCCTGCGTCTTGGACGCCCACCCAGAGGACCCCTGCTCTCCTGGCACTTGCTTCTTCCATGAGGTGACAGATGAGTCAGCCGTCTCTTCTGATGCCTAAACAAAAGGAAAACGGAAAATTCCAATTATCCACAAGCAGACCATCCAAGGACCTCGTGTTAGCATCCGGAGGCATGTGACTTCAATCAGGTGTGAGCGGCAGCACTCCTGGAATTGTTTAACAGTGTGCAAGGAGGCATAATCACCTTGATGCCTGTTAATGTCATGAGGGCTTGCACCATAGGGTCCAGGAAAACAACCTCATAATTCCTTTTTCTTTACCTCATCCAAGAAGAGTAATCAACAGAATATTATGGGCGATACTGTGTTAAATTGCAGCCCTTCAGTGGCCACAAAAAAGCGGCCCTCTGCTCCACTGCAGAGGGCTGACGGCTGACTTTGAGGCACCTGAAGCCCTGGCCACACACTTCCTGCCAAGTCGCCCACAACGCCATGCACTATCCAGGGGGCAGAAAATGTACACATTTAAAAAAAAAAAAAAATTGCGCTGCAGCTCTGTGGTTTGGGACTCAAAGTTGCCAGTTCAAATTGGCAGAGTGATGCCACCACTGGGCCCCTGAGCAAGGCCCTTAATCCCAATTACCCCAGGGACCCTACCGTCTCTTCTATGCCAGTTCCATGAGGTGGCCTCCTGGGATGCTTTTCCAGCTGTCCTAAAGGAGGTGCCGCATATATGCTGAGCTCTCCTTAGTCACTTTTCCTTCACTCAATAGTCAAACTCCTCCAAAACCATCTCTCTTTGGGTCCGGTGATGCGACACTATAATCACTCTTCGTTGTAAGCAGTGCGGCATGTCCAAACTTGCGTGGTACTGTACTGAGGCTGCAGCTTATTCTTAGGAGACAATGATTTAAAAATGGGAAATAACTGCTGGGGGGGTCAGACAGGCCTTGCACCTGTGACGCGTGGGGCTTATTCCCAGAATTCTCGGGCCATCGGGAACAATAACCCAGCACTGTCACTGGGAAGAGTCCTTCCCCTTGCACATAACATTTCTGACTAGACCTTCTGACTAGACTCCCCTTTTGGTAAGGCCAAATGCCCGAGGACACACCCTTAAACCTAAAGGGACTGTGTTCCCTGCAGGGCCTCACTATGGAGTAACAGGACAGACATGTCTGGTCCTTGCACCAAACCCATATAACACACACACTGCGTCATGGAGGTCAGGCCTATGGGAAGTAGACCAAAGAACGCCATATCGCTGGCCCATTAAAACAAATCCCTTGGGAATCAGCAGAACCAGTGACAGAGTATCTAGAACAATCAATGTGAAAAATGTCTCAGAGACCCTGGCACTGTACGATCTGGAAGGTTCTACAGCTGGTATGACTGGGGGTCCATCAAAAAAGGCGTTTTCAGCCGAGAATCTAAAAATAACCCCCCCCCCACACACACACACACACACACACACACACACACAGATCAGGCTAGGGCCGTGTTCGTGTTCTGGTACCACGAGCGGAGACCGCTGCCCTGGGGAAAGTCGAGAGCCTGGGTACTGGCCGATCTTGGAACACCATGAATGAGTAATGTGGAAACAATGAACTGCTGCAAGCCGAGATCACCTGGTCCGGCTCCGACTGCATCTGCGCTTTCTGAAAGCATGTGACCTGCTGGAAAGGCATCCTTCATAACAACCGCTGTGTTAATGCTCAAATGAATGCACTGCTAATGTCACAGACGGGATTCCTGAGCTGCCGCATCACGTCGCCCAGCTGTACCACAAATGAGTCACATGACCATCCCGCGCACTGGACTGCCTGGGAAGCATGCCGGGTTCCTCACACATCTAGAGTTGGAAGTTTACCTGAATCTGGCTCAGAATGAGCCCCAGCCCTCTTAGTAGCTGAGCTCCGGAAGGCGTGACGTGTGGCACAGAGTGAGGTGGCACTTGGGGACATGACACTAAAGTCCTTTGTGTGCCCCGAAACCACAAAGTAAACCATGACTACGAGCGAGATGGCCGCTTTGAGCCTGGATTGAGCACGCTGCTTGGCTGAAACTCCACAATTCGAGAGAGCAAAGTGCCCTCCCCAGTTTGAGGTTCTTGTAGACTTTTCATTTTCTCTCGAGTTTTTAGACTCGGTCTGGCTTCCCTGGAATTGTGCTCTTGGAATAACAAATGCCGGCACGCCACTGTCGGGGGAGAGGCCACAGCCCAGGACTGGCCAAAGTCAGACCTTCCACTTATTTGCAGCCCCTCAGAGGCCGGGCAGGAGCACCTCACTCGAATGCTCCTGTCAGGTAACCCAGTAAACCACAGACTACAATGCACTGACACACGATGGTGCACTAATTTAAGCAGCCAGACCCACAGGCCCGGAATTGGGCCGTTGTTTCTCGCCTTTGGCCCAGTTGGCCCAATATCAGTCGGCCGCACTTTCCCACAGACCCAGAGGAGCTCTTTGTGGACCTGGATGCAGACCGCAGACGCTCTCCAGCTACTTCTCCAACCTGGGTTACAACAGGAAGCATCACATGTGCCAGATCCTCCGGCAGCCCCTCCCTCAGATTTAACCGCAGTTTATATTTTGCTGTTTTTTATTCCTGCTGGAGCATTGGGGGGGGGCTCTCACCAAATACCAGATCAGCTTTTTATATGTCCAACCGAAACTAAAGCAGTGAAATACCCCAGAGCTAGAAAATATTTGAATATGAATGCATCTAATGACAGATTTTTGCCAGTAGTGTAAGCAGAGCACTTTTCTTAACAAAAAGTGAGAAATACATGTAAATGCAACCAGCTTCTGCAGTCATTGTTTATGTATAGCGCAGATCTACATTCCGGCTGTTCCAGTCCGAGCACTCCTCTGTAACCCAGAAAGCAGATTCCCTCACCCCCCTTTCCCATCCGATTTACCCCACCGGGTTCTCCTTACCAGAAGCCTGATATCTGAGAAGGCTGACTAGCGTTCTGTAAAGCCACTGCAGTTAGATGCGCTGCAAGTGTTCCTGCTGAAACCTTAAACTGGAATCGTTTTGAATTATTCATGACTGGGGCTACACGTGCATTTCTGCAGGCCAGGCTGCTACACTCACCGGGGACTGTGCTCTGTGCCAGGGCTGTAACTCCTGAGCGGTAACGGGCTCATGGGGGACGCCCTTCTTCAGGCCCTCGGTGGGGGAGAGGGAGCTGCGGCTCCTCCGGACAGGCTCGGGAACATCCTTGCTGGCTGCCGTACTGTTGATCTTGCGCATGTAGACCTCAGCGGGGCTTGGCTTGCCCGTCCGTGATGCTACCCCAGTGGTTGTGGCACTGAGGTTGGCAGTCACTGCATCTTCTGCGTCCAGTACTGTGGTGGCCCGGTAAGCTCGCCATGTGGTCGCCGACTCCGCTTCTTCCTCAGACCCATCCACTCTGGTTCCTAGACCACCACCATCCACCGAAGCCGCTCCCTTCTTCTTCCACGTGCTCCTCACAGTCACATTCTTCATCTCGGGAAGAGAATCATCCCGCAACCCATAAGGCTGGTGGGACCTCCAGCTTGTTACCGTAGTGTTGGTACTGCTGCTGCTCTCAAACCCAGACTCGGTCTCATTGTTGACATCTGGTACTCTCTCTGATGACTTCCAAGTGGAGCTACGCTGAGGCAGAATCTGGGCTTCTGAACGGGCTGGCTCATCACGGTCTTCATGGTCCAGAGGAGGCCGAAGGGTGATTTCACTCTTAGGGATGGAGATCTCATAGGGGATAGAGATGCTACCACGATGTTCAGTGGGGGTTATAACAATGTTGCTCGTGTGCCTCTCTCTAGCTGGTTCGCTTGACACACTGCTGCTCCTACTGCTGCTCCGTGAGCAGCTGGGATCGCTTGGGTAAATTGTGATACTGCTGGTCATTTTGTTGGGTATGACAGGCTTGGAGGAGATTTTAGGCTTTCCGTTGGACGACAGAGGCTCCGCCCTGCCGACGGACACCATCAGCTCCTTCTTGTCAATCTCCACAATGGCTGGCTTGATTTCTGCCTTCGACATCAGTGCCTCCCGTGGGCTACACACTCTGCGGATTTCAATGCCCGAAGGAGTGTGTGTCAGTTCCTGGGAGTTAGTCTCTGCTACCAGGGATCTACTTTGATCATCTTCAAAGGAGCTTCTTGTGGATGAGGCCCCAGACCGAGACTCCTGCAAGCGTGTGCGCCTAGGGTACTTTGAAGTAGTGGTCCTGCCACTTGTCACAGTCACATCAGGTGTGGGCTCTCCCTCTCCTGCTGAGCGCCTAGACCCTGTGGACTCAGTCTCAGAGGCTGAGGAATGGCCCTCAGATCCTTGGTCACATGGCAGCAGCTGTGACGCACGTGGCCTGTAGGTGGTATAGGGTCCATTAGCTTTGGAGGGGCTGGATGTGAGTGTAGGGTCCTGTGATTGTTCCGAAAGTTCCTTTTCTGGCGGGGGAGTGATTGACACCTTGCTTGAATTTTCTAGCAACACATCTGAACTACTGGACTCATCGTTGCCATGTCTTGAAAATTTGTCAGCCTGGCCCCTTTTATCAGTCTCATTGGGTTTCACAGACTTCCAGGGTTTCTGGTCATTAGCTGCTGGAGGGTAGCGGCTAAGCACTGAAGGCTTTCTACAGTCACTCAACGACGCACCTGTAGAGGTCATGGTGCCACTTGAGGTCCTCTCCTCAGGAGTCCTCCCCCTCATTCCAAAATCACTGGACGGATTAGTTCTCAGTGATTTCTTGGGCTTATGTGCTGGACTAAGAGCCCGTCTTGAGGATTTGGGGGAGCTCTCCACTAAGTCCTGGGTCCTCAGTGGCTTCTCCTTTCTCTGCTGTGGTGAAACTTCTCTAATTTTGTGCCTGGAGACTGAAGACTCAGGAAGACTCCTGTATTTGGGTTTTTCTTGCCTAAACCCTCCCCGCACGTTGATCTCCTCATTCTCTGCCTTTCCATTTTCAAGGACCCTGTCCTCAACACCTCCAGTATATGCATTGAGCTGCATTTTCAGCTGTTCCACTTGGTCGTTCAGGGCCTTGCTACGATGCTTTTCCTGCTGAACTTTCTCCAGTAGTTCTTCATTTTTACACTCTGTCTTCTTAAGATCCTCCTGTAGTACCTCTAACTTCTGGAGCCTCTCAGTATCAAGGGTTTTCAGCTTCTCATTTTCTTGCAACAAATCTTTAAGTTTGTTATCGTCCTGGTTCTCTGAATTGTTCTTCTCATTCTCTGATTTATTTCTCAGGCTAACATCATCTGAGAGTTTTAACAAGTCAAAGCTCTTCTTCCGAAGGCTAAGTTTGCTAGTCAAGCCTGGAGACAGATCATCCTCAATGTGAGGGTCACCAGTATCACTTGGTCGCTCCTGAAGTATGGAGGTGTTTCTGCTCTGGTTGGCAGAGTTGACCCTGTTGTTGTTCTCCAGTTTCTCTGTAAGCTCGAGGATCAATTTCTCATCCTCCCGCTGTTTCTCCAGCAGCCTCTTCCTCTCACTCACAAAGGTTTGCGTAAGGGTCTTGAGCTTCTCCAGCTCCACAGTGAGGGCTTGCTCTGCCTTATCCAGACGACTCTCAGAAGAATCCACCTCTTTTATTCGGGCTTTAAGGGTCTCCAGCTCAGAGGAGAGCTTCTTGGTCAGATTCTTCTCCTCATTAAGACTAAGGCAGAGTTGGGTGCAGTCTGACTTGCTCTTGCTGAAGGCCTCCTCGAGCTTCTCTAGCTCAGACATTCGCCTCTGCAATTGCTCTATCTCAGACTTGAGGTCTTTAGTGAGGTTCTCCTCTGCTTCCAGTTTTTCACGCACAAGTCGGCAGAGGTCCTCAGCCTTGCGCACCTCCTCGTCTTTCCCCTCAATCTTCAGCACCCGCTTGCGAAGAGTATCAACATCGTTCAGGAGGGGCGAGCCGCTACCCTCGGCCTGAATGATCTTGTCCTGCAGGTCCAGCAGCTCATCCTCAGACTTCTGGAGCTTGCTGGTCGCCTCCTCCAGCTCATCGAGACGACGGCTGAGGCTCTGCAGCTTGTGTCGTAGGTGACGATTTGTTGTGTCTTTGAAATCCGCCATCGCGTTCTTTTTAGTTCAGGAGGATGCACTTTACACCCCTCTGATGGGTCCTCATTTGCACGACAATGTGACGATCTCCTACTCGGGCCCCGTTACACCAGTCAGTGTAACCGTCCCCATTTAAGGGCACCCGGCCCCTTTACGGTTATCCGCTGCTGCACAGACTCCCTGGTCGTCCTGCCTCTGTGTGAAACTCGTGCAGCAGAGTCTGTCCCAGGGACTGCCAGTCAGCACGAAGAGCGATGACCTGAAATGGAAAAGATTAGAATCAACTTCAGTCATGGTACAGGTATGAAATGCAGCTTGAAGATTGAAACTTAGCCGTTTGTGTCATCACCATCTGATTGGTCAAAATGCGTGGAGATACCAGTAATCTAACAATATGCATGGATTCTCTTAGAAGTCATACATATTCCCGATACCTCGGATCTTGAAAATTTCCAACCACCTACTTAAAAACATACTATAGAATAGCTGACGGAATGGATTCGTAACGCAAATTCATGCAAGCTAATGCTAATTCCACTAGCAGTTGATGCTGACATAACACTGTGATTCTCACAGATCTGCTAGCAGAAATGACCACATAGGAAATCATGATGTACACCAGGGGGAACAGTAAGTACGTTTCTCTTCGGTTTTACATCACTGTCGCTCCCCAAACCCAGTAGGGCCTTTACCGAACCGACCCATCTGCAGAAGTACAGCTCAGGTATGGGTCAGTTCCTGTATGCCAGTGGAAACGAAATGTCGCACAAAAGTGCTGGAGACAGCTGTACAATTTATAGATGTGTGATAAATAAATCTACATGGCGTGAGTATATACAGCATCTATGAATGCAGTAATAATTTTTCGACAGTGTCATTACATTTTTACAATATATTTAAGTAGCTATGAAGTGGGGGGCATGCAGTAGGCTGTGGCTGGGGGTATGGCTGTGGGTGAGACTGGGTCAAGATCAGTGGCAGTGTTCAGAGTGCAAAATGTGGTGTCAGATGGAGGGAGTGTCAGCGTACAGAAGAGCCACACTGGCTGCATTATAAAGGAGGCTGCTTCAGATACACCAAAAGTAATTAAACACTGAGGATTTATGGGCATGAGGGACCCTTAAAGATATATATCCCCAGAAGTAGAGAAGTGGCATATGAACAGAGGCCTGTTTGGCGCAGGCTTTAGCGAGCCGGCACCTTGGCCCATGTGGGGGGGCTCGCCACTTCGCTCAATAAACAGACAAGCTGTCAGAGCCACTTGAAACAAGCCGCACATTTTCTCCACCACTCACTGGCACAAGCCACAGGCTACTGGGGGGGGGGGGCACATCTGCACTCCTGGTATTTAACAGCATCCCCCCCCCCCCCCAACACAACCTCTGGTGATTATAAGCCTCCATTACACGGCCACACCCACACAAATGCACGCCACATCTATCAAAGAGCATGCAAGTACATACACTTTAAGACTTGTATACATTTTATAACTGCAACAGAGCAGCAATAAGGAGACTTCTGTGTTCCCGATAATGATAAATAACCAGCTGAGGGGTTTGTCCCTGAGGCCACAGAGAACTGCAGGAGTTTCCTTTGGGAAGGGCTGCTTTCTTGGTGACCCTTCCTTCAGCCAATACAATCGATCTCTTGGCTGACTTTGTGCTGATCTCAGCACAGTTCAATAACAAGACAGCCCTGTGGTTGCTGGCATAGTAACAGCGATGCTGTATCCACTCCCAAGAATGGTCCGGCCACGAGGGGCACGTCTCTGCAGACAGTCGGCTTTCAGATGGGGCTGTCAGCATGCTTAGTGACTCCGCACTTGCAGCAGTCAACATTACGGCTTCCCAAAATGTGCTCTGCTTATTTTAGAAAAGATCTTCATCTGGCCATGTGGCGGACATCAGGACCCAAATTTAGAATGCCCCATTGTACCACACGTGTCGACACGGAGGTGGGCCCGCGGTACCACATGTGTCAACACGGGGACGGGCCCGCGGCACCACACGTGTGAACGCGGGGACGGGCCCGCGGCACCACGTGTGAACGCGGGGACGGGCCCGCGGCACCACACGTATGAACACGGGGACAAGCCCGCGGCACCACACGTGTGAACGCGGGGACGGGGCCGCGGCACCACACGTGGGAACGCGGGGACGAGGCCGCGGGAACACATGTGGGAACGCGGGGACGGCGCCCCGGCAGCA
>JAODKM010000025.1:19216166-19228231 GCA_026780845.1 Petrocephalus sullivani
GCGAGAGGGGCAGGTAGGTGAGGGGGGCAGGCGGGCGAGAGGGGCAGGTGGGTGAGGGGGGCAGGTAGGTGAGCGGGAAAGGCGAGAGGGGCAGGTGAGTGAGGAGGGCTGGTGGGTGAGGGGGGCAGGTGAGTGAGCAGGGCAGGCGGGCGAGAGGGGCAGGCGGGCAAGAGGGGCAGGTGAGTGAGGAGGGGGCGTAAAGTCCTCACTCCTCAGCTCCTGACACCCAAGGTCAGCACAATAATCACAGTGTCCTGCATTACTCGGGAAGCTCTGTGTGTACTTGGCGTTTAAACAGTTAAGGTGAGCTGGGTGCTTCATTCTGAGGGCCCAGGCAGCCGGAGCTGGGATTGTGGGGGGGGGGGTCTATCACATCTGCCCCCCACCAATGCTGGAAGTGGGCCAATATAAGAAAGCCCATTTTAGGATGTTGATACAGGTGTCAGTAGCCGGCCACCCCTCCCCCGCCAGCAGGGGACCGGACACCCGTGCGGGGGGTTGCGGGCGACTGCGTTCTCCGAGCTCAGCCACAGCATTCTCTCGGGTTCCTCTGCACACACGTGTGCACTCGCTCGCACGCACACACATGCACACACACGCGTACATCCACTCTCAAACATGCAAGAGATGCTTGACAGGAGAACAGACATGGAATACCATTCAGGATCAGAACCAGAACAGGACCCAGTCCCAGGCCCAGGTGATGGCAGGGGGCCGCAATGGGGACCGCCATGGTGACACCGATCATTCAGACAAAAACGTAGCCCTGCCTGGGTCCGTATCAGGCTCACTCACAATGCCCCCCCCCCCCCATCACAACCCAAATGGGAGACAGATGGGGGGCGTGCTGCCATAGCAAGTAGCACACAGCAAATTCGCCATATGGGCAAATCATCTCTCAGTCTATTTTATAGCCCCCCCAACCCTGTGCACTCCGCCCCCCCCACCATCACTGCACCTACCCACACTCACCACGGCCCACCAAAGCTTCCAGAAAAGAACAGGCTCACCGACCCTCCGTCGCCCCCCCCCCACAGCGCAGGTCAGTGACCCCCGTATTCTTGTATCGCGTGAGACTCGCTAGCATCACCGTGACAATGAAGCACGAGGAGTGAAGCAGGATCCCGAGAGGACCGGCCCGCCACTCACCTGGAGAGACCGCCCCCCACCCCGCGGCTCCAAAACAATAACACCACAAATTACGGGCAACACATCTGAGGGGGAGGGTACCATTTACGGACAAAGTGACACCATGCCACAGAACAAACAAACGCAACCCCTGGGGGCACAGCTTCACACAGGGATGTGGCGAGACGACAGTGCCGGCCCGCTTGTCAGGAGGAAGACGAGGCAAAGGGAGGAAGAGTCAAACGAGCCGCAGGCCCTTAGCGCCTGACGCAATGAAAGCAGGACGACACACGTTAACTATGTCTACCGTAAAAAAAAAAAAAAAATTCGCTGAATTTGCGTATTTCCTGTTCACATAGATGGAAGCCTCATCTCCCTGCATGCGCTCCCTCGCTGACCGCGCAGAGCGCGCGCCTTCTGCTCTCTCACAGTCACCAATGTCACGTTTGCACACACCTATATGTCCGCGCTTTCCGCAGAATAGCTCATGTAAATTTTATAACAAATTTAGTCCTGCTCGTCTGATATAAAGCCTCAGTGGGAAAGCGCGAGGTGAGGCAGCCAGTACCTCTGCCTCACTGAAGGGGGCGTGTGCGAGCCCACGGGTTTGCTGGCTCAAAATCAGAAAATCAAGTTCACTACAGCACTTTGTGTTTCTTTTTGCTCTGGAATAGCCACGAACCACACCACACATCACTGGTGTGTGTGCGCGTGTGTATGTATACACGCGTGTGTGTGTATGTTTCCTGTTCCATCGCCACTGCGGTGCGGGCAGCACACCGGTCCGATGCAAGCAGCAAGCGTGACAGGAATAACACGGGGCCCCTCCCCTCCCAATTCCAGCAGACCAGAAACAATGCGAGACTACCCAGCATTCCCTGCTTCGAGCCTCACCTAGGTATGTACCATGCCGCTGGAGGGCAGGATGGCCCATTCACATGGCAAAACAAAAACAAGGCGGGGGGGGGCGCGGCCAGGTGTGGCGGGGCCGCCATTATCTAGCTGCTCCGTCACTCAGCGGATTCAGGAGCAAAAGAAACGCCCGGAGAGCAAAGTGCTTCCCAGGAACAGCGGGAGGCAGCCCACGGCGCACAGCCACCGGCCGAGAAGGGCCCTGCAACACCCCAACCCCCCCCCCACTGAGCCCGGCAGACAGACAGACAACCACACCACTAAGAGACGACCAGCTGACACAAACAACCTACTGTTCCAGCCCACTCCCAAAGCCGCCCCCCAGAACAGCACCTCAGCAGAGAGAAGCTCGTCCGTTCCTGCTGACGATTTTAAGTCACATGAGAGAGACTCATTAAGAGCTTCTCATGGCGAATGGACTCGCAGCACTATGCAAACATGTCATAAACCGTCCCATGACGTCAGACCTGCGCTCTGCGGGACATGCGATTCCGGGGGGGGGGGGGGATCTCGCATTCGTTGCGGCCTTATCAGCCACATGTAGATTCCAGCAGCACGCCACTGGGCACATGAGAATGACAGAGTAACCCCGCTGCATGGCGTATCCAAACACCGGCCGGTCTTTGATTTGACCCCCAGGCTCGCGGCTTGCGCTCCGACCCGGCGGCCCAGCTGCCGGCACAGAACTCCCATGATGCTCAGACTCGGGTTTTGGCGCACGCATGCCACTGGCAAATGGAAAACTCATTATGCAGCAGCCAGTGGCTTCACTGGGGCAGCACAGCTGGAGGGGGGGGGGGGTTGTGTTCTACCACCAGACACGAGTCCCAGGCTGCAGGAGGGCAGCTTTAGGCAGTCAGCTGGTCCCAAAGAAGCCAGACAGCTGACCCCCCCCCACACAACACCCAGAGCTACAGAAAACCAGTCATAGCTAAATGGAGGCTAGACAGGTAGGCAGGACAGCACCCGGAGCCCCGGCAGTGCCCCCCCCCTGCTCGCTCGCTCTGGCCGTGCCCCCCCCCCGCTCTGGCCGTGCCTGCGTGGCGGCACCGCCTGTAGGCTGGGTGGGGGTGGCTCGCCAGCCTGCGTCTCCCAGGCAGGTCACGGCACATCTCCACACGCCACACCTGGCGGCCTGCGCTCCCGGATCCTGTCTGCGTTCGCTGATGCTGCACCTATCCCCCCCCCAAGAAAAGCCACCTTGGGGCTGGTTGTAATTCAGATGCCCTTGACCAAAGCGGGGGGGCAGCTCACCCTCATGGTACAGGGTTCTGTACAGACAGGGCGACAAACGACCCCCCCCCAGGGATGCGAGTTGGCCTTGGTGCCGCTGAGGACCCCAGAACCTTTGCTGACACCGATTACTGTGGCCCACACGGGGAGGGCTTCCGCAGACGGAACAGGGACCGGGCTTAGCGGGGGGGTGGGGGGTGGGGGGTCCCGAGACGGGCGCGTCAGGCGGGCCGGCCAGCTTTCCCGGCACGTCCGGAGCCGGGGGTCCGGGGGCTCCGGCTACGGGAAATGGCCCCGGAGCGAAGTTCGTGCATCTTTGTACTTATAAGGAAGAAGGAGCTGAAGGCGACGGAAGAGCAGCGTGCAGCCGCCCGGGATCCGGCGGGGCTCCCGGGGCTCCGGACGGACGGCCGGAACGCAGACCGTCCCCCGGTCCGCCGGCCAGAGCCTCCCTCGCTGCCGGGGGGGGGTTCGGGTCCGCTCGGAAGTTTTGGACACGCCGGGGCCCGGGGTCCGGAAACAGCGGTCAGGCGGGCTGTGCGGGAGCCGGACGCGGGGCGCAGTGTCCCGGAAAGCGACTCCGACAAAAGCCCACTGCGAGCGGCCGGGGCGCCCGGTCCGAGCCGCAGCTCTGCGCACTTCGCCCGCCGGGGGGGGGCTGCGTCGCCCGCGGTCCGGAGGTATGAGCGCCCCCCCCCGCCCGCGTCGCCCGCGTCGCCCCCCGGCCGCTTACCTCTTTACGGGAAAAGCGCTTTTCTCAGCTCAGCTCCGGCGCGGCGGCGCGGATCCCCCGGCTGCTCTCGCTTCTCTCCCCGGCGAGCCGCGGCTCTTCCTTCCCCCGGCTCTCCCTCCCCGCACTGCGGCGGAACCATCGCATTCCTCCGGCCCCTAACAATGAGGAAGGTGGGCTTTCCCCGGCGCGCAGGACCCGCCCCCGCCCTCCCCGGAGTCCGGGAAAGACGGAGAAAAGAGAGGGCAAGGAAGGAGAAGTGGGACAGGCCTCGGAAGAGAGCCCTCGCCGCCCCGGCTGCGCGTCCTCCGCGGCGCGGTGCCCAAAAAAGGCGAAGAAGGCAGGCGGCGTTTCACCGGAGTTTGGGGGGAAAGAAAGTGAGGGAGGGGGGCATGAAGGAAGGAAGGAAGGGAGGGAGAGGGCTGATCGCGGGAGGAGGGTGGGAGAACATCGGCGGCGGGGCAGCTTAACTGTTTAGTGACTTTTAACTAGTTTTTCTTCGCAGAAGTTAGAGATAACACGGGCATGCCCCAGGACCAATTGCTCTGCATTGGTTTTCGAAATATACACTGGGCCGTGTGCTTGTGTTGGGTTTAGTGTTTGTACGTATCTAAAACTCAAAATTAAAGTGAGGCCAGTTTTAAAGCATTATTTGCACCGCACACAGTCAGCTGTGAGCCAGCATCGGTGTACAAGCTGCATGCCATAACACAGCACCGATTACTGTGCTATTTCTGAACTGCTCGAAAACATTTTTTTTACCCTGTAATACCATAAATGGGGAATTACATAATCCGATGTCAATCTGAAAAGTTACCGAGTAGCATCTCAACCTGCATTCCTGAATTGAGGGTTCTGGAAAAATCCAGGTAGGAGTCCTTTTTGGACTGCCTGGGGCTGTAACTGATTTGCAGTGTTATACGCTGAAAACAAAATGTCCCCATGTCTGCAGCTGCTGAACCTGTGCGTCCTGTAAGGCAAGAGAAAGGTCCCAGATATCAAAGCAAAGGGTTCCTTTGGGACCAGGGAACACTTACCAATTAGATTTATTTGTGCAGCCCCTCCCCCAAAGACATCCATTGCGAGATAGCTTCTCGGCAGGTGGATGCGCAAAGCTGCCCTGGGAAGAATGTACCGAATGAATGAACAGTATCTGATGTCTGGGAACTGCATCCCATAAGCGAGGACCTGCTGGGAGATTTGCATATGAGGAGTGTTTGGTCAGAGCAATGGCAGGCGATTTGGGGGAAGCAAGGATATGGTGGCTATGAGGTGACCATAAAGCACGGGTGGGGCCAGAAAACCCAAAGAGGAGGGGCTCATAGTACCCCCCCCCCCCCCCCCCCCGCAGTCACCTGCCTGCCGTGCCACACACCTCCTGGCCAATCTTAATGAGGCAGGAACCAGAAGCAAACTTCAGATGTGCCGCGTGCTCGGGTCTCAGAGCAAGGGTTTACAGCCGCAATTAAGAAACGCTTTATGGCAGCTGACTGTTTGGTCGCCATGACAAGAAGAGACGGAAACAGAAGGGCAGCAGTGCCCTGCCTGGCATTTTAAAAGTGTGCATGTGCGGGGATGTCTGAATTTTACTCACGGACAATCCGGCACACTCGTGAGTCTAGGCAGACTAGCGAGGAAACTTCGCCTGCCCCAGTGCAGGCTGGGATACGAATGCTGGCCAAGGGGCTGCTCATAAAGCCATGGAGCGGTACCTTACTAGACCCCCCATGCAACAGGATGTGGGGCTAAATGATTCTGACCTGATACGGGTGTCCAGAGGAACGAGCCAACTGCACTGGGCTGTAAGTACTCCCATCCCATTGGGGGCGCTCCAACATACACGCCACAGCAAACTCAGCAGCAAAAGGAAATGGTGCAATACCCCTGCAGGATCTTACATAAACAAACACAGCTCCCTCATTCCTGTGGACCCACCCATTTGGCTACTGACATGAAAGAAGCCTTCTTGTGGTCTCCACATGGGTGGCTACGTGTGAAATGACTGGAGAAATCCTCGAACAAGCCTGGGAAAAGCAGAGCAAATGAATAAAGTCTGGCTGTGCCGTCTCATGCTTTTCCAGTGGAGAGCAGCCCTCTGTTGGTAGAAATGGTTACTTCACCACAAAAAAGGTTTAATGTGGAAACTAAAACATCACAGAAAACAAGCAATTTGTCTGGCCCATGACTGCATACCGTTAAGCAGAGTACTTTGTCAACGTGTACTACAGGATGTCATCCTGGAGGGTCACCAGGGCAACAGCAGAAATCAGTAAATTTGGGGAATTTTCTCACATTACTTGGTCTACTAAGGGACGAATGCTCACCCTTACACCCTCAGCCTGCGGTCACACACGGACAGATGGTGCCCACTACTCCTGACCCCCAATCTGAGACCAGGTGGACAGGGGAATCACAGATCCTAGAGATCATGTCTGTGGATATATCTGGGGACCACAGTAACCTTAATCAATGCACTCTGTGAACACAAACACCATGGCATTTGTGGGGTTAATAGCCCCCCCTCACACACACACACACACACACATACATACACACCGCCTGGACACATTCCAAATTCCTGGACGTGTTTACGGCGACCAGCACCTCAGCCGCTATGTGCCTGCCCGACAGCGGCTAAGAATGCTGAGCTTCTCTCGATTCCCTGGAGTTACTGCGCTGTAGTTCTGTTCATTTTCCAGAACAACGCTTGGGACTTCCTGCCAGGCTAGGCCAGATAAAGTATCGCCGCTCAGCACTCCCAAGAAAGAGGCGGGCGCCGTGGGAACCACTCCAAGAAAAAAGGTGTTCCGCGGGAAAGCGATGTCTGGAATTCACCCCCCCCTCATGCTATCCCATGAGCCTCTTGGGTTTCCGCCAAGGCTGGCACACACCTGAGAATGATATGAGTGTCTGTTGCTGTTTCTTTGCGGGATCTTTTCCTTCAGTGCTGTTACTGGTCTGTCTGTCTGCGCCACTTCAGCGTAACCTGCACAATGGTGCGAGAGCTGGCCGCTGCAGGGATTTCAGGTTACAAGCTCCTGGGTGAAGTACTGACGTAGATCCTGTCTTGCATGAAAAGCTGTTTTGTGGAGAATGAGTAGGTGTTTCAATTAACCCTGCTCCAGGGAAACTCCAAACACTAGATGAGGAAACTGAAGCCACCTTGTTGGTAATGGCTGACATCTTCACCTATTACACCGTAAGATAAACTCAGCATCAGAACTTTATTTGCATTCTTTCGCTCTCAGTCACACGTGTCACAGCAGCCGTCAGGAGAGCCTTCCGCCGATAAATGGTTACTTCACCACATAAACAGTCCCCAAAACATTTTAACGTAGAAACTAAAACATTACAAAAAACAAGAATTTGCCTGGCCCATGAGTGGATACTGTATAGCAGAGCACTTTTTAAAAGTGTACTTCAAGCGGACATCCTGTATGGTCACCAGGGCGACAGCAGAAACCAGCAAATTTAGGGAACTGTCTCACATTACTGGGATTAAGTAAGGGACGAATGCCCCCCCTTACACCTCTCCTGACGGCTGCTGTGACAGTGCGTGTGACACGTGTGACTGAGAGCCAAAGAATGCAAATAAAGTTTTGATGCTGAGTTTATCTTATGGTGTAACAGGTGAAGATGTCAGCCATTACAGACAGGACAGGAGTCTGTCGGCAAACACAGAACCTCCCACAAGTCAGCCGAGACCTTGGAGGAGCGACCAAGCCAAGGCTCTAGCTGGTGTCCAGCAGCTAGGTTCTGAAAGGGTCTCTGCGAGGACACCAAGCAGCACCAGGCAAGGAGCCATCGCTAATCGTACTGCTGCGATTAGGCCGAGACCTCAAGTAACACACAGTCTTTAATTGGTGTGTGTGTGTGTGTGTGTGTGTGTGTGAGAGAGAGAGAGAGAGAGATGATGGGTGTGTATCTGGGGGTAAGTTCTTGCAAGCCAGTTAGCCTACTTGTGTGTTTTTCTTGTGATAGTGCGTGTTTGCATGTTAGTTGAGGAAAATTCACATTATATTTTTGGATATGTCCATATTTTTTCACTTTAGCTGCCAAAATGACGCTTTAGCCAGCTGATTTTCTCACCTTCCCGCCATCTCCCGCTGTTAAGAAACCAGTCATAGCAATTTCACGTTAAAGGAAGCCATTTGATTACCCTTATTAGCCTATGCTAATATCTTGATTTTGTCAACTGAAAAGTCAGTGTTTTGTCAACAAGCCTGTGTTTGTAGCCACTGAATAATCACCATGATCTTTGCCTGTAGTGCATAATGATGCCGCTAAAACAAACCACGATGCTCTGGCGCCACTGTGTGGCAATGATGAGCAGAAACCTTTTTTAGAGCAGAAGCAAAAATCTGTATGACTTTGCCAGATGGTCAACAAATCACCGTACGTATTACACGGCCAGGACTAAAAAATATACGGGTTAAGATTAGGGTTTTTTTTATACTACAGATGCTCCTGTTTTATCTATCCATCAACCACTGCCTTTAGTTTGCAGTGCCAGCCACTCACCACAAGAGGGAACCATCGATGTTCATTCGTACTGTTTGGCATCCTCTCGTCTCATTGTACAATTATAATACGCATCTATGTCTAACTTGACTAATCTGAATCCAGACTGTTGGTGCCTTCTGCCTTTTAGAAATAGGTGTTAGGTGTTTATTTTAATTTTTGAAACCAGAGGGGTGTTCCACAAAGCAAGATTTCTTGCTTAGCTAAGATAACTTGTCGGATTAAAGGTAGTCTGAGCTAAATGTAAGTGAACGAAGATACAGTCCATTTAGCCCAGACTACCTTAAATCCACAAGTTATCCGGCTAAGCAAGAAATCCTGCTTCGTGGACCACCCCCCAGTGTCTGTCTTGTTGTTGTTAGTTGCACTCACTGTGGGGTTTGAGAGTAACGTAATTTCAAAGCTCCATGTGTCCCGTACACATGGCAGGATTGACAATAAATACCTTTAGACTTATGACTTGAACATGATGGTGAACTGAGACAACAACCTCTGTGGGCTGGCACAGCCAGGCACAGGGCCTAGAGGAGAGTGTCCTTACCAAGAGGGACGCCATTGCACTGAGGTCTGTGTGTGGGGCAAAGGCATGTGTGAGGCACTAGAAAATACTTCTAGCTGTGTACCCTAACTAGACTTTAGAGGAAATGTGATGGTGTGTATATCACCATCATTATGTACATCACTGTCTAAAACAGGGAGGTCATGCTGAACAGCCCCCCCCACCCACCAATGTGTGTATCGTGATATTCATTCATTTCCTGCTGCCTGTTCATTTCCTGTGGAGCCTGCAGCAGGATAAGGAAATGGCCGAGGGGGGGGTGGGGGGCTCCATCCAGGGAGCTAGATCACACCCCCCTCAGCCTGGCCCTCGCCGGCCCAGCATGGCAGTGACGCACGTCTTCCCGATGGCCATAGCAGCCGTTTCCAACCACAAGAACCCCCCCGCAACACACACACACACACACACATGCCGGCCAATGGCTGTCACACCACATCTTAATGTTTATGATGTTTACTGATTAGTAACTGAGCCCCACAGGGCCAGGAAACTCACTCAGAACACGGCTGGGGTGGGGGGTGCAGCCTTTTGGGGACTGGATCTGCAATGCCACAGACCAGCGGTGGGGAACCTGATCCATGGAGAGCCGGTGTGGGTGAGGGTTTTTTGGGACAACCTCTCCATCAGCCAATAATAAAGCAGTGGTTCTCAATTCCAGTCCTGGGGGCCCACTGCTATTGGCTGATTGAGAGGTCATCCCAAAAACCTGCACTGCCTCTCCATGGATCAGGTTCCCCGGCCCTGGTGTAGACGCTGCACAGAAGCACACATTGACTGAAGGTCTGGCTCTTTGCTCCAGGCACTGAAACAACACAGACTGCATCTGCGTGCCCAGGAGTCACATCCTACTGGGATTTATCCATTTCAGGCTATAAGCTTTAATGACAGTAAATCGACCATTTTGTTCCAAAGATGAAAAATGTGCCACATCAGCGCTTTAGCTGCGACGTAATGTGAGCGGAAGGGTGTGGAGCAGATGAAACTTAAAGTGCTAATGGGACACAGTCGATATGTTCCCTACAGCTACACTTTCAAGCGACTTCATAAATTTGCAGCCAGGCGCCCGGAGCCGACAGTCAGAGAAAAGCTCACTTTGCCACGGCTTTGCTCTGTCAACACCTTCAATCACCCGGCTAAAGGCAGAGCGCCCCACGCTGGAGCTGGGACATGCTGGTCCTCGTTCCCACGCCACAGAAATACAATCAATCAAAAAGCAAAACGGGGAGGGATCTGAAACACGGGGGGTTTGCGGCGACTTTGCGCCTCTAGGTAGGACTAGGCTGGAAATAAGCTTTGGTGTCCGGGGGCTGGCTGTGGGGGGCCTGTGTCTCTATCTATGACATGAACAGTCCATATGACCAGCGAAGTATCTCATTTCCTACCTTCATCTAAAGCGATTGGCGTCCAGATGTTGTTCATCGGAGAACTCGGACCGGAAGTAATTTGAACACAGAGGACCGGCTCCCTGCCCACTCTGCCGTGCGCGTTCGCGATGGACGGTATTCGGGCATGCAGGTACATGAACGCGGGCTCCCTGCCCACTCTGCCGTGCGCGTTCGCGGCGGTCGGCAATTCATGAACGCGACCGCCGTGCACGAGCCGGACTCACCATGCGACTCCATATTAATAAAAGGTATGGCTGCAGTACGTGGTACGTGCCAGTCTGCAGTGTACTGGTTTAAAACCACATGCAAGTAAAAACGAAATAAGACAATCCTACACCAGCTTTACAAGCTACTAGGCCTATTCATCAGGTAAGTTAATTCAGAGAAGGCATCTGTTTCCGTTGGAAGGACATCAAAGTAAAACTGGCTAGTCCGGATAATGTATATTTCGTGCTCTGCAAAATTAAAAAGCAGACGCATATATCCGTTCTGCGTGCATAAAAGTGGAGGAAAGGCGCCGCTTGGCTGTGCCGGCGTCCGGCACGCGACCTTCCTCACGAGCCGGCCGGCCGGCGGCGCCTCGCGTGCGCCTCGCGGGCAATCCTGTGTGAGCGACAGCGGCCGCGCGCCTCATTAACTTACTTCTGTCATCCATCCGACGCGGGACTGAAACACGCCGCAGTACCCAAACCGAAATTTATAAAGAAATCGCGCACAGCGCACTGCACTATGCTGATGCATTATTTACATATATTATGTATATATGAAATATATAGAGAGATTTCAATGGAAACACACTATCCCAGATAAAATGAGGAGTGCTCTTTTTAGCGGGAGGTATCTGGGGAATGGGGGTGTGAGATATTACTGCTGTCACACAACTGAAACACGCCGCTTTTACGTGGAAATGAGACATGTCCCCGCGCCACTCATATCGGGTCTGCCTTTTCCTTGTTCAGTCAAGAAAAACGTTAATGCCTAGTCTTAGAAGGAGTCCTGATTCTGCACGCTATCGTGCCGTGAGGGCCATTCCCAGTATCGGCCTCTGTGAGACCAGCAGGCCATCAAACACACACAAAAATACATGAAGAGTCTTGAAGTGTTCCTGTTGCCATGCCGTTTTGTGACATTATAGGGGGCACCCTGCAGTTTTTGTTTGCTGTTTGGTCCTAAACCATTAGTTACTGTCTGACTGTTAAGCCTCTGCTAAATAAATTTAGTGTTGGATCCTGTGTGTCCTTATAAACCCACATACCTCGCCCCCCCATCGCATATTACACCGCCATCGTGGTATATGTACTCATGCTCACCTCAACTATACCGTTGCCATGTGCGTTTAAATTTGACCGGTCACTGGGTCACACGCGCATTGGCCCGTGGACCCGCTACTGGTCACCAGTGCCCAGTGCGGTATAGGAGTGATTCCCAGCTTATCACTAACGTGAAAAAGCCTAATGGCCTAACTTCAACACCTATTCCATATAAACCTAGATTTTGTCATCTTGTTTTGTCCAGTTGACTCCTCTGCCGGCCCCGGGAGGATGGGCTCCCCCTTTGGCTCTGGTTCCTCCCAAGGTTTCTTCCTTCTAGGGAGTTT
>JAODKM010000025.1:19236042-19253505 GCA_026780845.1 Petrocephalus sullivani
GGTAGTGTATGGGGAAGCTGTAGTGTCTGAAGGAGCTGGGGAAATGGTAGTGTATGGGGAAGCTGTAGTGTCTGAAGAAGCTGGGGAAATGGTAGTGTATGGGGAAGCTGTAGTGTCTGAAGGAGCTGGGGAAATGGTAGTGTATGGGGAAGCTGTAGTGTCTGAAGAAGCTGGGGAAATGGTAGTGTATGGGGAAGCTGTAGTGTCTGAATAAAATGCAGTGTCTAAAGAAGCTGGGGACATATGTAGTTTCTGTGGAAGCTGTAGAGTTCGGGAAGCTTTACTTTCGGGAAGAAGTACTTTCTGTGCACTGGGTTGCTTCCTGGGTTCTCCAAAGTGGCTCCACTCCATGTTTCAGTCCTTCATGACCATTGGCATATAATAAAGTACAGACATCACAGATATAAACAAAAAGTTTTTCTAGTTCCCTTCTGAGATCCAGTAGATGATCTCAAATGTACCCAGTGCAGGCAAGAGGAAACAGAGCAAGATCAGCATTAGGTGTTTGCAATTGTCTTCTTCATGCATTTAAAAGGAAATTCATGTTCAGCACAGGATCCACCACACAGGCAGATACAATGAGCAACAACAACATGTGTGTTGCGGCATATGTTCATGAAATGGACAAACAGCACGCCGCATTGGAATCTGCTAATTCGTAATCCTGTTTTCACACAGACACAAGCAGGAGAGGTGGAGGAGAACAGTTCAGAATGCCTCACGAGATGCTTTAGCTGCAGCGTCTGAACTTGATGAGTTTGTGGAAGGCCTGCTTGAACTCATCGTTAAAGACCGTATAGATCACAGGGTTGATGAGGGAGTTCAGGTAGCCAAGCCAGGTGAAGACGTCAAAGAGCACCGGGTGGAACCAGCAGTCCTTGCAGATCCCCATCACCAGGGTGACGACGAAGAAGGGCAACCAGCAGACGATAAAGGCACCTAGAATGATGCCCAGAGTCTTGGTGGCCTTCCTCTCACGGGCGGCACTGATGCGCTTTCGCTCAGCGATGGCGTCGCCGAGCCTCACCTTGACGCTGTTGGTGAAAAGGGGCGAGCCGCCGCCTGAGCCAATCTCAACCCCAGCTTCAACAGCCCTGCCACTTCCAGGCCGGAAGTGCGGCCCCTCCTGGTTAGAGGTGGAGTTGATGGAGCTGAGGGATGAACCTGCTGAATTGTGGACAAGCTGCGCAGTGGTGAATCGTTTGCCCCGTGTCGAGGGTGTCTTAAAGATGTGGGAACGGGCAGCCACATAGATGCGGCCATACAGGATGACCAGGAGTACTGTGGGCACGTAGAAGGCCCCAAAGGTTGAGTAGAGTGTGTAGAAGATCTTGTCTGTGTTCACCATGCACATTGTCACCTCCTCCTGGGCCTTTGCTTGCTGCCAGAAGAGTGGAGGCATGGAGATGGAGATAGAGATGATCCAGACCACAGCAATCATGGCCACAGCACGGCGCGTTGTACGCCGCTTGGAGTATTCCAAGGCATCTGTGATGGCCCAGTAGCGGTCCAGAGCAATAACACACAGGTGCAAGATGGAGGCTGTGCAAAAGGTGATATCAGAAGATAACCATATGGTGCACACGATTTGACCGAAAGACCAGGTCTTGCTTATCGTGTAGACAATACTGATGGGCATGACCAGGATGGAAACAAGGAGGTCTGTCACAGCCAGGGAGCCAATCAGAAAATTGGCTGGGGTGTGTAGCTTGCGTGTCAGAAAGATGGCAGTGATCACAAAGGCATTAGAAAGCACTGTCGCCAGGGTAACCATGGCCAGGATAGCTGAGAGGGAGACCTGCAAACCCAAGAGGACACTCTCATCCCAGGGATCAGTGCCAGAGGTGTTTCCGAAAAACTGCTCGGCCGTTTGATTCTCCCGATCCATTTCCTCAATCCACAACTTTTAGTTTTGGGGGTTTAGAAGAAGCTCATCAGATGTCATTTATAGCTGGGGTCAGACTGGGTTTACAGATCCATTTGTTCTCATACTGGGATCTCCTGATGCTGGGTGATAGAAATCCATGGTGCTGGCTAATACTTGCCATTCTCATACAGAATTCATTGCAGGAATTTCTCAGATTGTAAGATGGCAGCCATGTATCGAGGGCAGTGTGATGTATTGCTATTGAATGATGACCAGCTTCCACCCACTTTCACAATTTTTAGCATGTGATTAGGGTCTAGGCTGGAAGAGTCGCCATCTCCATGTGAAAATCCATAGTTCTCCACTATAAGACTCATCTCCACTCAGTCAGAGAGCTCTTGGCAGGGTTGGAAACCCTTTATAACACTGCACTGCTTTTAGACTGTGTCAAATGGTTCCTCGGCGGGTCTGAGCCTGGGGATTCCATTGGGTCTAATGCAGATTTCTGCTTGAAGGCAGCTCAGATCTGGTCCGTCTAGCCTTGCTGTTTGATCTAGATTGAGAGCAAAAAACACACAAGAGCACTGATAAGCCATTCGTACATATCACAGTGTGAACACACACAATGTCAAATACAGAGCTTCTAATTTAGCCGCCCTCCTCGCTGCTTCCCATTACCGCATTCCCAATATATCATTATGTACAAAAAGAACAAGTAAAGTAAAGAAAGTAAATTAGCAGAATAGAAAATATGCACAAATGTCCCATAAAAAGGCCCTACAGCTTGTGTCGGACTTTTCGGTATCCCTGCCACTCGGGTCTGGCAGGACCCCACCGTCGCCCCAGAGATCCTCATTCGAGGCATTCACAGATTCCCAAAACCC
This sequence comes from Petrocephalus sullivani, assembly GCA_026780845.1. NCBI lineage: Eukaryota > Metazoa > Chordata > Actinopteri > Osteoglossiformes > Mormyridae > Petrocephalus > Petrocephalus sullivani. Next base: position 19,238,794 of record JAODKM010000025.1, read on the forward strand.
TCCTGTCAGCAATAACAGGCACAGCTATGATGGGGGGGGGGAGGGCAGGTGGATTCTGGGACAAGGAGTACAAGGCTGATGGCCTAACAAACAGAACATCAGTATGTCTCTTTTTTTAAACAAAGGTCATGGATCCCTATTAAATACTCTGGATTTGTCACCAGAAGAATGCTACATGATTGTGGAAGAATGTGGGTGAGGCTCAAGACTTTTGAAGGATAGAAACTCATCAGAAAACTTAAATCCCAGGCAACCCAAAAACCTTCTGATAGACAGGGTCACACCCTGCCTATCTGACCCTTCCGTTTCCTCCATAATGTGCCCCTTATGAGCCACGCCTGTTAATCACTTATCTTACCTCTCGTTCCTGCCCCCTTGATAATCAGTCCAGCTGCCTCTCATTTGATCTTTTGTCAGTCTTGTATATAGGTGCTTCCCAGTCCTGTGTTCCCCAGTCCTGTCATTAACATTGATCCCCTGTGGTATCCTGCCTGCCTCTATTCTTTCCTGGTCATGATTGCCCCGAGATTGTGATCATTGTTCCTTTGAATTTAATAACCCCCTTTTGCTTGCCCTGACACCTACCCCCGCATCCATCATCCCACTCGTCATGACAAACAGACCACTCCCCCATTTCTCAATGCATGAGATGTGTTGGTCACTGCCTGCAATGAGCACTCGGCAGCCCTGCTCATCTAACATTAATCATCCTCACAGAAGAAAATGACTCCTAAGCTACAGGTCTTCCTGTCTACATGTAATCAGTGCAGAGACAGAAGGATAATAATGGAAGTGTCATATCAATCTGGGAGCCAAGAGCTGAGTGGCAGTGAGGGAGCAGCGGCAGAGACAGACAGACAACGTGACATCAGCCAGAACCCCAGTGCCTCCTCCAGTCCCATCTGTCACCATGCACCAGCCAGCATTCTGTCCACATCTCTGACATTTTTCAAAAAGTGACCAGCATCCCTGGGAGGGCCCACAGGATCCACACCGCTCCCATCAATCACCTCAGTCCAGTGATGGGAACATCGACATATGCCCACTGGGAAAACCACTGACCCAGAACATCAGTCACCTCAGAAGAGAGATTATGTCCAGTGGGATTCTGGACCAGAACCATTTGTGTGTTTTTTAATAAAACCAGAATGATAGAGAGTACAGAATATACTACTTGATTTTTGTTGTACTTTCTTAGAAAAGTAAGTCAGGAGAAAGTCACCATCCATCCAACCATCTTCCATACCTGCTTGTCCTATGCAGGGCTGTGAGGGTCCAGAGCCTATCCCAGGGGCTACTGATGCAAGGCAAGGAACAACATACGATGGGGCACCAGCCCACCCCAGAAAGTGTTACCATGTTTTTGCTAATTAGATACATGACTGATGATGTCACCACCTCCCTGACACGTTTCCACGGCTCTTCATATCTATAAAAGCTGTACACTTTGGTACTGCCCTCTACAAGCCTCTCACCCTGCTCATCACCCTTTGTGTCAGATAGATGCCACTGGTCTGTCACCTGTCCCCAAGAGACAGTGACATACACACAGCAGTTGTGTTCCAGGGGCCCAAGTCAAAAGGCTGTTCATGGACACTTCATGGTGCCTAATCAGACAAGCATACAAACTAGACTGTTAAATAGTACTGGTCCTGCACCACAGAACCATCTCTTTTCTGTATGAGGTCAGCTTGTCATGTGTCCCAATTTTATTTGGCCCCACCATGTTGGTCAAAGCAAGCTAGACAGTTTTTTTGGGAAGTCACACTCCACTGGCCACGTGGACGTCTCAACTAATGGGGTCAAGTGCGCTGAGAGTCAGATGGCCTGAGAGCACATCCAATGGCCAGAGACCTCAGGCCAAAAAGGCATGAAGGTTCTGCACTGAGTAAAACCAAAAAACACTTCCCTGAGAGACTAATACTATCTCAACACTAATGTGCCCCATCATGTTGATGGAGAGGCAGTCATTAGGAACTGCTCTCAAGCCGCCCGCCGCAGGGGGTAACATCTCGACACAATGAGTTACTCACCTAGAGTTACCCCAGACATGGTGCATGACCTTATTTAACAGTTTTACTGAAGCTGTCAGCGCAGGACCCCTCTGTCACACACCCACTCTCCTAACCGCTCTGCCACCTGCTGGCACCAGCTTACAGTACAGGCTAATGCTTCTCAAGTGCTTCATAGTCCTCCGCAGTCTCTAGGTCCCCATGGTCATTAAAAGTGCATCAATTAGCCAGAGACTGGACCCTGGCTTCACTGAATAACATTAATGAGAGGAAGACTTTGGGGTTGCAGCAGGGGTTGAGTACGCCCACCTTTGTGACCCGTAAGTGGTGGGGCATCATGTGGCATGCTGAGCTCGGGCAGAGCCAGATGCTCCCCACGCCTGCTCCTCATTCACTGGCTGCTGTAGCCCCTAGCTCCAGACATTCCCAGGTGCTATTAGGCCCACCTACACGAGGGGGAGCAGGAATGCAGACACTAATTTCACAACATTATGTTATCTTCGATGATGGTCTTTTCTGTTATGTACCACTGAGGTACCCTGAGCAAGGTACCGTCCCCAAGCACTGCTTCCTGGGCGCTGAATTAGCTACCCACTGCCATGTCACAATGTCACATGGGTTAAATGCAGAGGACACATTTCGTTGTTGTGTGCTGTGGTGTGTCAACAGTGACAATGTCTTCAGTTATGTAGACATGTCTTCCCTCTGCCAGCCCTCCCCTAAAGTTATTAATTCCTGTACAGGGATATTTTTTTCCGTAAATATTTACCAGGCTAAAGAACTCTTTCCTCCCCACTGCCATTAGACTCCTAAACAACTGACAGGAGTTTTTAATCATGGTCTACCACATTTGTCTACCTCATGCAACCATACTTGACTGTCTACATTTCCAGTTTGCACATGGGCATTCGCACACTAACACTTCCAGTTGGCACTTGGGTGGTTTGTACACTAATTGCTATCTTGCACACATACAGCGCACTCCTACCTGCACGTTATACTTTATACAGTTCCTGCTTCTATTCTGTTTCATATGCTGCCCTTATAATTGCTTTCATTTCATCAGCATTACTCCCTACTTACTTGTTATTTTTTGTCTTTATTCATCTTACTTATCTTATTACCACCAGTATTCGCTGTGGACAGCAAAGAAAGTGTTTCTTTATTGTGCACATGAAAATAAACCTAAATTTATCATTTATTTATAACTTCTGCACAGTAATGTCTGTCCTGTCATGAATGTTGCACAGTGGATTCAGAAGGAATGCGATGTTGTGTCATTTTGCCTGGTACATAGCAGAGATGACATTAAAACCTTGCTTGACTTGACCTGACATAACTTGATGTAGGTGTCACAGGGACGCAAAGGGGTTAGCTGAGAAGCACAGAATGTCTCTCCAGGGTGGGGATTCCCTTACCATTTACAAACCTAAGACCCAGAGAAAGGCTGTAAACTGCACAGAACAGGGCTCTTTGCGGTGCTCATGGCCAGACCTGCCAGTGGAGATTATTAATAAGCATATACGGGAACCAGGAGGTGGCGCTGTTGTATCAGCTCCAAGGCAGGTTTATTTAATGGGCGGTGCCCAGTCTGAGCACAGGTGGGCAGCTTGTGCGCGGGGCCATCGGGTCATGTGACCTGACTCTCTGTATGGTCCCAGGAGGCAAGAAAGCCTTCATGTCCAGATAACAAATAGGACAAGCTGGGCAGAGATGATGCATCCATGCTGAGTGCCTGAACATAACGGCAGCAGAGCGCGAGTGGTGGCACGCGCTCTTCAGCCCAGTTCATGCCACGTTACAGCAGCTCGCGTGGCGAGGGAGTGCAGAGGGGCTGGCAGACAGCCAGGCAGCTGTGCGTGGGGGTGTCGCCCACAGAGGAACCTGGAAAACATGCGACTCTCTTCCAAGCGCGTGACTCACAATTACCAGGGTAAGGAACATGTGGGAATGAGGAAGAAAAGCCGGCTACAGGGAGCGGGGTGTGTTCCCGGCAAACACACATACAGGCAGGCTGCAGGGAGCGGGGTGTGTTCCCGGCGAGAAAGCCGGCAGGGGCCGAGGCAAACACACATACAGGCAGGCTGCAGGGAGCGACCAAACCACGGGCACACACGTGTGCACAGAGACACGTGAACACCCACACACGTGCATTTGCAGACAGGCTTCAGTCAAGCTTCTTTAATCTACTTGGCACACGGATTCCTCTCGGCGCGTACAGGTGAGCAAATAAAGCAAACCCGATGAAAGATTAAGCTGGGCAGGCCCGTGGGCCTCTGACACGCCTCAGACATGCTGCTTGTGTGGCTCATGCGTGTAGAAGGCTCCTTCTCACTGTCACGGCCAAGCTAACGGGAGAGCGAGGTAGAGAGGGGCTGTCAGCCGGTGCGTGTGCTTTATCCGCAGTACCGTATCCGGCTCCACCTGAGTGGGGCACCTTCAGCCTCTCGGAGTCCATGACCTCATGAGAGCCCTAAAGGTAAAGAGCTGCCACGCTGGAGCTCAGGTCGGGTGGGCAGGCTGATCATCCTGACTGATGCTTTTGAACCGTTTTATTAGAAAAAGACAAAAAGCCAATCATGCTTCAGTAGAGACGGTCGAGTGGCATGAACACACCGGCCTGGTCTGAAAGACTCCAAAGCACAGCTGTAGGGTCCCTGAGGGGACTGTCAGTATAACCCAGAGAAATCATATCTGGCCCAAGTGCCTCAGGTAAGAGTGAGGTGTTTCCATGGTGATGGGGGGGTGCTCGTCTCAGCTGAAGCACACACTTTAAAAACATCAATAACTGACTGTGTAATGCCTTTGACCATTGGGGGCCTCAGAAACTAATGTACTGAGGGGTTCATACATCCTGGGGTGGGGACTGGGGATGGGGTCTGGGGTCTGGCCAGCGCTGCACTCTACCCAGCCAAGTCCGATTCGAACATGACAGCTAAATAAAGAGCAATGAATTCCCATAGTGCAGTTTTACACAGTGCCTACCTTATAACGGCCTGTTAGCATGTGTACATAGCTGGAAAGCACCGGAGGCGTGCGGCTCACTGTCTAATGCTCGTACTGGGTGTGAGTCCGGCTGTGATTTGAGGAGGATGGCCAGCAGCGAGGAGGACTCCGCGGTGTGAGCGGCAGCACTGCCCGGAGCCACCACGCCATTGCCACATGGACATGCTGAGCTCCACGCTCACATGGAGCAGAGCCCGCTTCCAAACATCAACCCTAGACTTTGGGGTCCCCACAGAAAAAAATTGCCAAGCGTGGGAGATCCCCCTTGATAAAATGTGTGGGCCCACATCCCAATTGGTGCCCCAGAAAATGCCTAGCATGCCCTGCCTGCGAGCCCCCCATCTGTAACCCCCCACCGGGCAAACTTCAGCAGCTAATGCGGTGATTAGCACGTCCGATTCGGCTGATACTCACTTAAAGAGAAGAGATAGATCCGGCCATCCGCAGGAGACTCAAGTTCGGGCTCAATTCTGCTGAGAAAATATGATGATGATGATGATAATAATAATAATCATTGTGAATATTGCAGTTATGATAGAAACATTTGCTATCTAATACTAATATAACAGAGTAATTCATCACCGTAATGAAAAGTCAAGCAGCTTGACTTGGGCCTGTTTTTTAATTTAAATAAAGCGCAGATTGGTTTTGAGGCTGCACGGCTCCTTCTGCAAGCCCATGCGCCTCACAGGCTCACATGGTGGACATATTAATGCACATATTATCGCTCCTTTGATTTGGCATTTCAGTTAATGGACATTGCGGAATGGACAAACCGGAAAACCTCAGTTTGCATCCAAAGTTTCTACCCCTGAAGGACTGCATGGTGTAATTATTAGAATTATCAATTGTCATCAGTTAGATGGGTAGAGCCCATTTTATCCCTAAAAGCTTATGTCCGACAGGAAGCTATTCCAGCTTAACCACTTCATGACTACAATATTCATGCTTTCATGCAGCAGTCAGCGCAGTACAGGCACTTACATTTCAATTGTCAGCCAGCGGGTCCATGAATGTGCAGAACTACTGACTCCGAAATAAACTCCTGAGTTTAAAGGTCCCAAAGAGCAGCACATTCAGAAATAAACCCCGCAAATCTGAGCATAGGAAAGGAAAAAAAAAACATATGGAGTGACTCCAAAACACTATTCCAGTTCACCTGTTTCCAGGCGGGAAACGCGCAGAGTGGGACTGAGCTGGGAGCGGGAAGCTGGGCAGCGCTCTGACGGCTCTGTCACAGGACCTTCTCACCAAGTTTCTCCAAGCGACTCAGGAACGCAGTAGCGGCCGTGCCAGTCTCTTTAAGTCTCCCCTCTCTCGCTCGCTCTCTCTCTCTCTCTTCCTCTCCCTTTCCCTTTCCCTATCGCTCTCGCTCTCCCTCCTGCTCTTTCTCTCCTTATCTCCCTCTCTCTCACACTCCCTCTCGCACACGCTCTCTCTCTCTCAGACTCCTTCTCTGTCAAACACAGCAGTAAGCTGCACAGCTCCCAGAAAATCAGACAGACATTTAAAGTTTAATTGGGATTCCTCTTTCATTCATGATGCTGCTTCTGACACTGGGCCAGACCCTGATAATGGAGATGAGGGGCACCTGAATGCAAAGCTGTAGATTTGGGGATGGATGGCAGAGACACGTCGCTACTGATATTGTTGATGTACCGTGTGTATTGCGAGGGAGGGTTTGGGGTTAGGGTTAGTGGTCCTTACCAAAGTCAAAGTCAAAAAGTCTTTGTTAATTCTACCGTATGTACAAGAAACACGGAGGACTGAAATTTTGTTCCTCACAGACCCCAGTGCAACAACAACAAGCAAGACAGACATGCAAGCCAGTCAAGTTTCAAAAATTAAAATTAAATTAAATGGCATGAAATTACCGGCTATGTCCAATTAAACACACAAGCCAAGGGGAAGTAGAACGTTTAGCGGGCTGTCTGTGGACATGCGCTGGACGAGTGCTGGACGTGCATGGAACATGTGCTGCTCCTCCCGCTTCTCCTCCTTTCATTCAGTGCATTGATCACAGAGAGAACCCCCCCCCCAGCCATCATCTACAGCCAGAGACACCCACACATACACCGCCTGTGATGGAATCTGCAGGAGACGCACTTCACTGTTAACTACAATTGATTAGCATCTCCAAACATAATTAATTTAATCTGAAAATAATTAAGATTTCATGGCATTTTAAGATACAGTATAGATTTTTCCCTGCCTAATCTTTGATAGCTTCTATCCACATGCCCTTGAAGCCTTGAGGTTCTTCTTCAAGCACTCGGCTGGTGCCTAAGTCCAGAATGGTACAGAAGGTCCATACACTTGCTCAGTTATAGTAAGCTCTAGCTGCTTTCACACACACATGCACACACACACACACGCACACACACAAACACACACACACGTGTATTCCTATCTTAGTGAGGTCCGTCCAGTCATTTCTATGGGAAAACCCCAAATCCCAGTCACGACACCCTTAACCCCTACTCAGCCCTAACCTTAACCATAAGTTCAGCATTTTTACTTTTTTGATCGCATTCACATATTTTTATAAAATGAAGTTCGAAGTAGTGAAGACCGAGGACTTTTTTTTGAGTATGTGTATAGCAAAACCTATACACACACATACATACCAGGAGTCTTCTGCAGACCCACACTGCAGCCATTTTGCCTCATTTAGTTACACACGTCCTGTGCGGCTTTCTGTAGTAATGACACCACCATGGACTCAGTGGATCGTCGGCTCATTCAGTGCTGTTATGCTGGCACACCAACATTCCACAGATAGCCACCATGGACCAGCAGGTTGATGGTGCCTTCGGGACGCCACATGGACACAACTGGCGCCTAGCAACGGTATCTTTACAGACAGAAAAAAAACAGCCAGCATTGAACTTTTCCAGCAATAATGCCTGACACTGACTGCTGCTCCTGGCATTGTCCAGGTCTCCGGGGTAGGTCCAGCTGTGAACCAGGATGACAGGGCAGCACCATGTTCCCCTGCACGGTTTGGTCTGGGACCTCAAGAAATATGAAAATCCCTGACAAGAAGCACCCTCAATTTAATAAGGGGGGTGTTTACCTTCGTTTACTGTTAAAAATACTCATATGAAAAAAGTAAAGACTAGACAGTAAGAGAATATTTCCTCTAATTCCCATGATCTGCTGGGAAAGTGATAACTGATGATGACTGAAGATGACTAATGATGACTGATGGTGCCTAACGATGACTGGTGATAACTGAAGATGACTGATGGTGCCTAATGATGACTGATGATGCCCGGTGATAACTGATTATGACTGATGATAACTGAAGATGACTGATGATGACTGATGATGACTGATGATGACTGAAGATGACTGATGGTGCCTAATGATGACTGATGATAACTGAAGATGACTGATGATGCATGAAGATAACTGACAGTGCCTAATCATGACTGATGATGCCTGATGATAACTGATTATGCCTGGTGATGCCTGAAGATGACTGATAAATGGCTTGAAGATGCCTGAAGATGACTGATGATGCCTAATGTTGACAGATGATAAACCTCTTTCCCCTCCCTTTGTCAAAAACAGCTTTTTTGCTTTTTTGAAGACCGTGAAGACTGAGAGTCACTATAAAAAGTTGTGAACATCCCCAGCGCAGTGATTTCTGACATAACCGCGTGACACACACACACATGGCTTGTGCCTTTTTCTGGATGCCTGGCGGTCAGGGTTCACTGGTGTACCACTTGCCAGGACAGACAGGCAGCGAGGGGGAGTGGGGTAGCTGCTGGAGCGCGTCCCGTTTAATCAGTCACACGGGGAGCTCTCGGATTCCACCAGATTAATGACCAGGAGTCAGACCCTAAATCAGCAGCAGTGGGCACTTCTGCCCCACAAGCCCTTTACACTCCCACTTAGCAGCTCTTAATAACCAGGAACTGTTACCCAAAGCACCTTACACAGGTTTCAGTTTCTAACCAGCTGCATGGTTTGGTTTGCAGGCTGATTAAGCGTGTGTGTCTGCGGGTACACAGCTGCCCTGCTGCTTGTATCTATGTGCGCAGATGGACAAAAATGTGAGTGAGAAATGCTGATGCTGGGAGCTGGTGTCTGATGCCCTGTCTGTTGGGGGTATTTTTTACCTAAATGTATTCTAAATTTTACCTTTATTCTATCTATTATTCACTGCTCATGTCTAACTGTCGAGTGTCTCATGGCTAACTAACAATTTTGCCATTTACAGAATATTTTATGACCTTCCCTGGCAGGGACAGTTAAGATAAAACACATACTGACCTGCTGGGGGCTTCAACCATCACTCGGGTGTCGGCAGCCCCAGGTACAGGTTGGGGGGTAATGGAGGAGCAGCACTCTGGTACCTGGGGCCAGTCCCTAGGGGCCAGCACTCAGGTACCAGTGGTTAGCCTTCAGGTCCCAGGAGCCAGTGCCTACAGGAAGTACACAGGTGCCAGGGACCAGTGCTTGAGTTCTGGAAGCCAGCAGTCAGGTGCTAGGGGCTAGTACTTGGGTCCCAAGGGCCAGCACTCTAGGGCTGGGGCTAGGGCTCCCTGCCAGGAGCAGGGAGAGGACTGAGAGGCGGACAAACACTGCGGAGAGAGTAAGTGGGTCTGGGCTCTCACTTACTCAATTATCAGGAGAAAGCCGCAGAGAAGCATGCCTGTGTCCTGTATGATGATCCGGGGGACATGTCGCGCACACGGACACGTGCTTAGCACACACCAACCGTGCCGAGTGCACACTGACTGTGCGGAACTTACAAGTTGAAGTCACCGCACCAAGCGTCTGACAAACAGGCTGCCCATGGGATCAAGGCTTACAACCTCCAAACGGCCGCAATGGACAGAAAGCGAACAGAAGAACGCTTGGCATGACATCGTCCTTCACTGTGAGGTAGTGCGGAGAAGGGTGGCTTTGGCCATCAGCCTGCGCGGCAGGAGGAGCAGGAACAGGAGGAGGAGGCCAGCGAATAGTAAGCAGAGATGCACGTCTCTTGTCTCCCGAGCTTTTCTTCATTTGGCTGGTAATGAAAGAAATGGAGGCGGAGTGTGTGAGAGAAGCTCCTGAAGGAGGTGCCCTCATGACATCCCAATGCAGGCCTGGCAGGGGAGGCAGGAGATGGAAGAGGAACTGAGTAATGTGTGTGTTAGACAGCGAGAGAGAGAAAGAGAGAGAGGGAGAGGGAGAGAGAGAAAAGAGCGAGAGAGAAAGAGAGAGAATCTGAATTTTAAAAATCCTTTTATTGGCCGGCCAGGGACCGGTCACACAAGTTTACACAATAATATCAAAAAGAAAAGGAAACACAGCAGGAGAGGTGGGGAGGAAAAACCATGAAAATCGCAAAGAACAAAAAAATCATACAGACAAATAGAGAAAGTAAATAAATAAACAGAAAACAAGAAAGAAATATAGGAAAAAAGGAAAAAAGAAACCAGAAACACAAAGTCAAAAATTGAGAAACAAATCACCGCCGTCACGGACGGTAAACAACAACCCACTTAGTCCCCAAACACTCACAAAAACCGGCAGATTACCCACTAGCGCGTAGGACACGTATTCAATCCTAAGCCACGTCGCTGCGAGACCCTTGAACGTGGCCAAAACTTGACACATATATTCTGTCTAACCTAGACCAGTAGCCAACCTTAACCAGGTATACTGCGCCACCTCCCTGTGCTTATCCCGCTTATCCACCAAACCCCAGTCCTGCACTAGCCGACAAAGTGCCACCCCAGGCTCCAGGTGAGGCTCTTCCAGTGCAGATCCAGTCACCTCCAACCACAATAAAAACATCACCACCATATAGTTCTAAGGCAGCATCTAACTTCTGAAACAGGCACTCGATAAGCCCCAGAAATCGGCGCATAAACATTAACAAACATAAACATAAACATTAAGGCAGTCCTCCGAACCGTGGCCTCAATCAGCATCAGCCTACCTCTTTCTACCTCCCACAGCCGCACACCTGCCATCTCCACCCTTTCAGAAACTAGAATGACAACTCCTGCACTTGTACCAGTGCCATGACTCAAATATAACCCTCCCGGCCGCCATAAACGTAAGTTTAACTTGTTTTCTTAGAAGCAACACGTCTGACCTATGCATCCTTATATATTCAGTGCAGCTCGCTTATCCCAATCCTTACCACCATTCATATTTAAAGACCCCACGACTAGCTTCTACACGAAAGCAGCTAGGAAGAAACTAAGAAAAGAGGACAGAACAGTACAAGAACAAGAAGGAGCGAATTGGCGAGTAAGTAGCATCGCTTGCGTGCACCGGAGCTACAGCTCAGCTGCAGCTTTCTAACAATATTTCTCAATCGATACCTCTTCTGCATACTGAGCTCCTCATAACTAGCCGCCTTTTGAAAATGCCGCATCAAAGCCAAAAACCGCCCAACATCAGGGAAGAAGTCTGAAAGCCGCACGGACTTCCCATAGCTCTTGTCCAAAAACTCATTAATCATTAGTCATTAAGAGCTGTTGATCTTCTCCCCACCTGTGAAGAAACTTCCAAAATTTCCAAGAAACTGTTGTCGTCCAGCACAGCCTCGTCAGTAGTGCCCAAAAAACACCCCCGCCACTAACAGCTGGGTGCGACCCCTCATCGACAGCCAGGGGGGGGGTCTGACACCGCTGAGGCAATGCCCGGCTCTGCACCCCCACCCGTCTCACCGCCATCCCCAGCTCCACCATCAGCAGGCCCATTAGCTGTACCGACACCACCTTCCCCCGACCCCCCTTGCCCTGCATGAACCTACCTGACCTCCCCGGACTCCCTCACCACTAGCCCCTGCATCCTCCACAAGTTGAGCCCGATGTGGACAAGCAAGCCTCTTATGTCCTACATCGCCACACTCAAAACTCCGCAAACTGCCGGTCCTGGCATGTAAGATCTACCACCACAAATCACCCTTAACGAAACATCCAGCCTCATTTAAAACCACGAGCACCTGACGTCTGAAAGACATCTCAGTGTAACGCTGGAGACTTTCCCAACAATCTTACCAAAGCGGGAGGGCCCCCGTGCGATGGCCGCATCAGGAACCAATGGCGCCGCATTTGAAACTGTAACCCTCACAGCGGGCGAGACCAGCACCACGACCGCGACCGTGATCTCCCTTTCAACCATCCTGCCTGCTCTTCCACACCTAACCACATGTCCTTTATGGTCACCTCGGAACCAGCCTCACATCTGACTCCGTATTGCAGTGAAAAAGCCCTCGCCCCCATCAGAACAGGACGACATCACGGCGAACCAGACCACAACAAGCACAAAATCACATACAAAAACTCACCCAGCGCCACATTGAGACAAACCACGAAAAGCTGGGAGCACACAGAAGTCCTGCACTAGCCACAAGTGGTCGCATCACACTCTCACATGCTCCGCCCACTCCAAGCATCCACTCCGACCGAGAAAGAGAGCGAGAGAGGGAGAAAGATAAATGGTCTGATCAGCAAAGTCAATCTTCCTCGGCGGCTGGAGATGGAAGGGTTTCGTGACCACATAGTAGGGTGGTCTCACTGGGATCCTTCACCGGTGTTTCATTCACAGTTAAGCCATTTGTATCCAGTCACTTGTTATCAAAAGAATGGAGTTTAGGGTGAACCCCAGGGGCACTAAGACCATTCAGACTCACTGCAGCGCCATTTCTGGGGCCTCGTTTAGTGGCCATGCTCCACCTGTGCTCCCGTTCCAGTTGTCTAATGGCAAAATATCCCCGACATGCAGTAACAGCGTGTTCCTGTCTTTCAGCTTTCACAGAGAGTATCTGTAAGTGTGTGTGTGTGAATCCATTCTCCCTGAAGGTCAGCCTTTCTGTTAGGCTGCCCAAGAACCAGCAGTATCTCTCAATGCTGAACACCATTTCTTTGATCCAAATTTAAAATGCTTCTTAGCCCCTTTTCTGGCTCCTCTCTCCCTCCAAGGCCACCTACGCAGCTTATTCTCAGACCCCATTTTTACCAAAGTACACCTACTGAACCTCTGCAGGCACTTCTGAGGGCCTCCACGGTGGGTCACAGCGCACACCACCGGTCCTTCGAGATCAGCTGGACGAGGAACACCTAGAGGGAAGGATAACCTACTGCAGATGCACCATCTCCCCACATTCCTACATGAGCTCCCCACCTCATGGCATCATCCAAAAGCTTGGCTCCACCATCTCCACTCACAGCTCCTTGGTCCACCAGCAGCTCCATGGTTCAGGGAGATGAGAGATGGCTGATGTTCACTATGAATCCTTTAGTTAATTTGAAGGTCCTCCCTCAGAGGATATAGGGGCAGAGCGGAATAAAGGTCCCTCGAAAAATCCCACATCTGCCGACCTGTGAAAGGGGGCCACACTCAGCCCTCGCTCAGTCCTCTTTCTGCATACATCTGGTGCTGCTTGATAATGGTCTCGGCCGAATGCATGGCCCGAATACAAACGGCGGCGCGTTGCGATACCTGTGACTGCCCACCTGCGTGTGGCTGAGTTTCTCTGTGAACAGACCTGAAATGCATGATATTTAAATTGCTCAAAGGACCCAGACTCCCCCGCTTTCCAACGTCGGGCCTCTGGCCAGCACTTTGCTGGAGATGTGAGATGAAGCGAGGTGTGTGGCTTGCAGGCGCAGAGCCAAGCGCCCAAAAACGCAAAACAGGTCCGCGCTAATATTCACAGGGACATCAGCAGCTGGATTAGAGTGTGCTGGAAGCTCATCGAGGGCACCTGCTCACTGTCTAGCTTCTAATTGCACGGTGGCTGATGTTGGAAACAGACAGAGAAGCGGGTCAATGAGGTAAAATGGATAAACTTCTGTCCTGTTGCATAATTCAGCATCATGGTGGCGCTGAACTATGCAACCCTGCAGGGTCAATCTCTGAGAAACATTTCCTGTAGAAAGAATGAGAGCAGCCACACGGTCAGCTGATCACACCTGTCAGTCGCACAACTCCTGTGTTGCACGGTACACTTAAATTTGATTTATTTTGGAAACAAAACATCGCTGTGCTTTTTTCCAAAGTGGGCAGGATCAGACAGTCCCTGGAACAATTGGGGGGGGGGGGGTTAAGTGTCTTTTTTAAGTTGAAGTCACTCTGCTGACTCTGGGATTTGACCATAAACCTTCCGATCCCAGGAACAGAGTCTTAACTCACATCCTACAACAGATTGGCTACTCCAGGCCCATCTTATTCGCAGAGGTCCGGTGTGTGTGCAGGTGTTTGGGATAACTTTTATGTCAGCTGTTCAAACCCAGGAGTGACAACTCTTCAGTCAATCAGTCGTCTAATTAATAATCTAATTAGGAAGTTGCAGCGAAAACCCGCACAGACAACAGCCCTTTCCAGATACGATTGGCCACAGACAACAGCCCTTTCCAGATACGATTGGCCACAGACAACAGCCCTTTCCAGATACGATTGGCCACTTAACATCCAGTAACAGAGCCTACAGTTCATCAACATTAATTATGTGTTAAAGAACCTGAACTGATTAAAATGACCTAAACAGGCTTTTCCAGTTTATTCTCATGAATAAGACTAATAATCCAGGGGAGCCTCCATGAGCAGCACTGTCACCCCACACCCCCAAGTGACAAGGGGAACATAGAGGAGAAAGAGGGGAGAGGGGGAACATAGAGGAGAAAGAGGGGAGGGGGGGAACATGGACGAGAAAGAGGGGAGAGGGGGAACATAG